>LPNX010497949.1:470748-485554 GCA_001517045.1 Pseudotsuga menziesii
CAATATCAGTCTTATATCGGTCAATCTCAGTCTTATATCGGTCTGTAATATATTACTGTCAGTCATCCACAGACTTATATTGGTCTTCAATATCAATCTCAGCCCCAATCCAGTTTTTTTTTTTTTTAAAGAATTAGGGTTTACTTCAACAAAAAAAATTGGGTTCACTTCAAAATTCACGCAGGCACGCAGTATATTATCAGCATTATATCATCAGACTCAGCATATATATGATCAGGCACCAGTTTTCAACGCAGGCACCAGTAAAAAAACGTTTTACCTCCACGCAGCCTCAGTATAGCATACAGCTCAGTCTTTAATGGGTATTCATGAGCAGCATACAGCGTATTCTTTAATGGGTGAGCAGCAGTCTCCACGCAGTCTTAAGTTTTCAGGCTTCACGCCAGGCAGCTCTTCAACGCAAGGTGCAGTCACGGGCCTCTTTCATTCACCTTAAATGAAAATGTATGTAGAATTTACCCCACACAAACTCTCCACGCAGGTCGCAGGAGGTATGCACGCAGGTCGCAGCATTAAAATTAATGATTTCAAATCGCAGGACTTCGTATTCACGGGTCTCCAAGTTTAGGGTTCACGTAGGTGCATATCCTTCACGTTCAGGCTGTACGCAGTCAGCACAATCTTCAGTCTTCAACGCACAGGCTAATCCCAGCAGCCACACCAGTCTTCAACGCATGATGGTCTTCAGGAACTCCACGCAGCTCTCCAGGTGCTCAGCTTTCATACTTGTTTCAATGCACAACTCATAAACTCGTCCATCACTCTAAAACGTTCCAGCTCACTGGATGAAGAGTCGGAGGCTAGGTTCATCCTGAAGGAATGCTAGCACTGACATCATGCCCGGGACAAGAATTTCCTTTATATTACATGAACAGGCAGTGAATCCAGGAAGGAAGGAACATTAAGCAGGTTAAGCTCCCAAGCTTTTCTTCCACAACGCAAACAATGAACCATCAACAGGCAGTGAATCAGTAACCATAGCTGCCACCATTAACAGGCAGAGCGTAGTGCAATGGGAGTCTGAAATACAAGTTTGCATGGAGCAAGTTAATCTCCCAAGGGCAGGAATTAGGGTTTGTGAGAGGGACTAATTCTTACATCACGCAGAGGATGAAACTTAGAGTCTTCTCAAAATAAACAAAAAGGAGCCGTGATGCAGAATACCACGAATTAGGGTTAAGCTAATTCAATGCATTCGACCGGCAGACTGGCCATGGGCAGGCAGTCTGAAAGAGCAGACTGGCAGGCAGAATGTAGGTCTGGCAATGCACTGGCAAGCATACAGGCTACCAGGACTGAAATTTAACAGCAGGAGTTATGGCAAAAACCTGCTCTGATACCACTTGTTGGTAATAAATCCCGATTCCAAATTGATTATTCAAATGCAAATGCTTATATTTATACATTTCATGAGGCGGTTGATTACCAGCCTTTTCTCCTTCCTATCTATTCATATTCCTATTATTTATTTACAATAATCCTGACGGATTATTCTAACATGCATAATAGGAATAAGTAGATCTAATGAATAATGTTGTGCTAAATTGAATAGTCGATACACTATCCTCCTTTATACTGCAAAAACTTGGTTCCGACAGTTCTCCCTCGAACATCTCAGGTGAGACTTCTTCTACTCTATAGGTGTTTCTGGACGGGGTAAAACCTGTCTGGGCTGATGCTCAGGGAGATCGCGCTGGTTTGGGTGTCGACAAAGAGTGAACCCCTGTCGATTGGTTTTGTGTCAACATATTTGTGGATGAATAAGTTTGAAGGTAAATGAGATTTCAAACTATATATTAGGTACATAAATTATGTATATAATCCATAATGATATAAAATGTATAAATATATATATATTTTTTCAATTTTAAAATTTTAACATTAATTGCGAATATTAATTGTAATTTAAATTATTAGTAGTAAAATATCCAATCAACTTTGAATATGATTTTTTTTATATATTCTACATAAATATACGATATTGCATAAATATATGATAGTGCATGTAAATGCACACGCACATACATTTCATTTTCATCTTATAGCTAAATATTTTTTCAAAATAAGACATTTAATTGATAAAAAATATGCATATGATGCTTTCATGTTTGAAATTGACCAAGTTTTATGTCTCATATACATCTTTGTCTATTTGGACCTATAGATTTAGTATCACAACCCATTTTCCTAATAACCTCATGGCCTTATTCATGCCTCTTGCACTTAAACTCATACGCTAATCGGACAAGGGAAAAAATCCTAATTCATTTGCTTAATACTAGTAGTCTATCAAGGATTCTTGAAGTCAAGAGGAACCATCTCTATCATGATGCCACTTAAAAAAATAATATTTGTAATTAATTTGCGGTGAGTACTACAGAAGCCAAGTGTTTTGTGGCTAGTATTACAGAAGAAATATGTATGTTAGAGAGTACTACAGAAGCAAATTTTTTTTTGCGGATAATACTACCTACTGACGAGTAGTGTAGCTTGGGAAGAAACCTACTTGGATGAAAGACTTGAGCCTATACTCATTAGGTGTTAATAGCCAAGCTTTATGAAAAACTCTATATGTGTGTTATGATAAAACACATTGAGATGAAGTTTTACTTCATTGAAGTCATTTTCATGAAAAATGAATTCTAGGACATAGCTATTGATGAACAACTTGCAAATTTGTGACAAGCCACTGTCAGTGACAAAGTCGAGTGTGACATCCGAGATAAGCTTGGTATGGAAAGAATTTCCTGGTATGGCAAAGAATGTCTCCCTCGCTGAAAGGGAGTGTTGAAAGTACAACTTCGGGAGTCATTCCCATGAGACTTATGTTGTATTAAGTTCAATAACTTATGTTGTATTAAGTTAAAGAGCTTATGTTGTATTAATATAGGACCTTGTCACTAACTTATATATATATATATATTTCCATTAATATAATTCCATTATTCATCATAAATTGAAATACTTTTTATAATAGTATTCATATAATTTTAATTTTAATTATTTCATTTGGATATGATGTTTGATTAATTTTTTATATCATAATTTTTCACTTTTATTGTAATATGTAATCAACGACATAACATTTAACAATTGCAATGGACAATGCAACAAAATAAGAAACTTTTCTATTTTATTATATACGAATAAGAGGCCCATTGTTATACAAAATGGGATAAGATAAAGGTCCACAATAATCAAAATGTCAATATGTAATTGTTATACTTATTGGAAACTCGTTGTATGTCAATTGGGACACTATGTCTAGTACATTATACAAAATGTTCGATTTTCACATACAACTATTTCAAAATATATAACAACTTGCATTAACATCCAATTATATTGATCATGATTCTTCATCGGAACTGTTGTTAGTGTTTGAGCTACTTGCATGAATTGAGTTATTTGGCCAAATGTTTTGTTGATTGCCTCGATTGTGTTCCTCATCTTCAACTTCCATCTACAAACATAAAAATAAAGTGTAATGACTGTATCTACATTGGTGGGAATAATGAAAATGAAAATAGATAATGTACATGAATGTAAGTTGAAAACCTTACCATAGAAAGAATTGAGTCCCAAATGATACACATTCTTTCAAAACCAAGTCTCATGCCTTCTCTCAACAACTCTTATGTTGGCTCCACTCCATACTTTGTTGCCTGCAAGTTTTATAACGCATAACAAATCATAGATTTAAGATAAAGTACTTTTGTTGTTCCATTAATTATAAAATGAGAGAAGTAAAACAAGACATATACTTACAAATTCCAACATATATACTTTCAAATTACACAATTAACTTTTGATATGCCAACACATACTCACAACCCATACTTAACCCAATGTAAATCAATTCTTTTGATGGATTTTCTTTGAATGTTAACACCTGTTTGAAAGCATCCAAAGATGGCTGGTGTAATAAAAATAAAAATATAAAAATCACAACCAATATGAAATCTTAAGTTGTTGTAAGAAAATCAGGATTATTCACAAACTTTTCTATCAACCCCTCTTTCCCTGTCGTTTTGTTTTATGTGCTGAACGAGTTCCATTTTTTTGCAACACAACAATGGAAAAATCATATTTAATGCTAAATTAATTAATTCTTTGTACATAATATAAAATTTCAATGATTTCATACAATTGAAGCATATTGTTGTTGAGATGGCTCCTCCTGCGATGCAATTACGCCCATTTCTTTGTACACTTTTTTGGACATCCCTACTAACATATTTCAAATATCACCTTGTTCATCCTTGGGGATTTTCATAATCTTCCTAAAAAATTAAAATGACATTAAAATTTTTATACTGACATGAAAAGTAAATATAGTATAATTAATATTAAAAAATGAATGCTTTGTAGTAGTATATACATATTCTATAAAAGCATGTTTAGGAATATTACTTTTTGAATGATTGTTTTTCGTTGTTGTATGTGTTTTCTATTGCAATTCTAACAGGTCTCATTGACCATTGCTTTAGAAGTGCCTCCTGTAGTTTGGATGTAAATTGATTCTTGGAATCATTTGATTGATTTCTGTACCGTAAGTGGAAAGTACGTTTATACATTCTTTCCACTATATCCGTCATATTTTTATAATTTTTTTCTCCTTTTCATTAACTTTGAACACCACTCCAGATGAGCTAAGGACAAATTGATCATCATTTACATATTCCATACTTTTTTTTTCTTATGATGGCATTCCCTTTTGTTGTTGTAATCATCCCTTGCAGAACATTCAACATATGTGAAATAGATTTTTTGAAACATGTTAGTGAATATTCTTCAGTACAATATTACTAAAAATTCATATTGATTAAGTATTTTTTATTCACTTGATTCATTCCTCTACTATAGATGGTACTGGTATAGTTGGGAGTGGATGAGGAAATAGTGGTTGATTGTCATGGTGAGGAGGAGGAGGATCGCCACTCTCATTATATGTAGAGGAAGACTGACTACCATGACCATCCATCCTAACAACTTGAAGGTTGGTTGCACCTATGATATGATGCATAAAAACCTAGATATCACAAGGAATAATCCTCCCTATCTCTACCATATTGGGGTCTCATAGGATCTGTTGAACCTGTATATGGTGGACTCCTAATCGATCTAACAATGTGGGTAATCTATCTGCCACGTCCTCCTGAAATCTATCATTTGGACCGTGTTGTAGGTTGGGCCTAGGAAACTAAGGAAACTCAGGCCCATCCATACCCTCATCTGCCACAAGTGGAGGCCCCTCGCAATCATAGGTGCTATTATCTACAAAATATATAGTACACAATGATAATTACACAATTTCATTAAACAATTTAATAAAACAATTTAAATAAAATATTAGAGTAATTTTCCTTTAAATTAAGTAAGACATTAAAATGCAACTAGATAAATTTAAACATAACTCTAATGGTGGCTCATCCTAGGTGAAAAAGATGTTATGACATCTTAACTAGTCTAGCTCCACGTAATGATATGACACAGGGTCCAAAGTCTGATCATCCTCGTTGGGGACTCTTGCTAGCCCCTCTTGGGTAGTATTCATCCCCACATATGCATATGCACTTCGACCATCTCCCTAGTAGGGAGACAGTTAAATGACGACCTTGTGACCATAAAACTCTCAAAATATAAACAAAGTAGATATGAAGCAAAATGGAAGTTGGCCCTCTCAAATTGTGCATGTGATCGATCCAAAGCAAAACAAATTTGTCACAAAAAATGGCAGACCACCTAATGCAACTAAGACTCTAAACTGAAGAATCCACATAATATAATAGAGGGAAACTAATGCGCTTCTCATCAATGGTGAAGTGCACCACCATTGTAACCAAAAGAGAAAGGAACCTAACCTCTTATTCATTGAAAGAAACAATATGCAACTGTCCTCTAGAAAGCTAAAAAAGAGCGCAGTCAGTGACTTGGTCACTAATATAAGTGGGAAATCAAGTAATTAGGTAAAATCCTCCCCTCTATTGGATAATTTGATGAAGCATATGTCCTTCTTTGTGGGATAAAACAACAGATCAGGACCAAACTGAAAGTGCTATCGACATTGATCCCAATGATGCATCAACTACATAAAAAATGTTGGGTTCCCATTTAGGAATGTATCCTCCTAATAGAAATTGAGGAGGTCAACAACCCTCAATAGGTATTGTGTCTATGTTGTAATGGGTTGAAGGTACAAGTCTCTATCCCTCTGTCTAGCCTCCCACTCGCATACAATGTTGTACAGGTCCACCTGCACATGTTGCTCCTATTGCAGCTCTCACAGTTGACATCTCTAATTCACATATAACTTCCATCGGTCTCATAAATACACACAAACACACACACACACATATATATATATATATATACTTCGTTAAATGATCATTTTATTTATTAAAATCAAACAATAATTTTTCTCAGAATAAATGAGTTTAACATAGGGGTTTCTTATATAACAATCATGCACCACTTGCAGTGCTCTTTGTAATAGAAGTGCATCGTCAAGGATTCACTACAATAATATCAAAAAATGCAAATCAGATAAACCAATATTAAAACAACATCACCACCCAATGTATTAAAAATGACATAAGAACCGCAAACAATGTGCTACGTTGATCCAAGCGCATGGTGCACTTTTAAAATTTACTGCACCACTTCTATTTGAGATAAACAACTACCATAGACAGTGCATGTGTGATACTTAAATACATCATCTTTTTTTATCAAATCTTTTATATTGATGCATCTCTCATTAGGGAGCATTGGTGCATTACGAACACATCGACGTGCTGTGAATGGTGCACACAAGTGTTTAGAGCGCATTGTAAATGATGCATCTCTGTGTGAAAATTCCATAGAAAGGGGTGAAAATCTATTTTTTCAATGCACTAAGATTGTGCGTGTGCTAAACATAAGCTCAGTGACAAGTTTGTGCATACGTATTAAATCGACGTACCGATGTATGAGTAGATTTTTTTTTTCTCGTTAGTGTAGTGGTGCGTCTTGAAATCTATAATCATCAGTTAGAAAATGCTCTAGGTGATTACCAACACAAGTGTGTTACCTTATTTAACCACACCACTCATGGTGCTCTACGATTTCTAAAACACACAGGAATCCAAAGATGTGAAAATTATTTTATTATTTTTTAATGATGCATCATAAAAAGTATAGAGCACCGGCAATGCAGTGTGTTATACTTTAATAACAAACTACTGATGTACGTTGTAAATTTATAGGGTACACCATCTTTGGCGGTACGATCCAATCAGATTCAACACACCCACATTTTTTTGTTGGAAAAATAAACAAATTTAAGGTAAATTTTAAATGTATATCCTCTAACAATTTGAATTAGAAGGTAAAAAACACATTACTTGGGCACTTGCGCGTCGGGGAGCCATGGCCACAACATAGAATTTTTTTAAAATTTGCCCATCATTTGGAAAAATTCAAAATCCACCAAGCAAGCAATGGAAGGGAAGAATTCAACCACATGGAGCATCGATGTCAGGGTGTCTTAAGGAGGCAACTAAAGCAACAGTTCTTAGGTGGTCTACAATATTATAGGATGATAAAAATGATTTTTCGTTTGGTAATTTTTTTAGTCCTATTTCAGCGCACCCAAAAACTACACATACCGATGCGGTTGTAGCAAATGACCACACTCACAATGAATATTTTAAAAAAAGTTCGTCCCACATTTTTTAAAATTTTACCCTAATCCAGTGTGCTTTATTATCAAAGCACCAACGTGTTTCTTATATATAAATGCACCATTCACAAATATAAAATTGTTACAACATTTTTTCGTCTTGTTTTTTTCATTTTCCCTACTTCAGTGCTCTAAATGATAGGACACATCGGTGCATTTTTAAGATAACAATGCGTTATTAATGAATATAACGATATAAAAATAGCTTCCATCCCAATTTTTTTTACAATTTTACCCTACAATAGTGCATATACGGTACAACACACCGATGCATTTGCAAGAGCTAAACACACTACTTAAAAATATTTAGCATATACTTTTTCTTTTAGTTACAACTTGCGTTGGTGCTTCCAATTACACTCCGCATTGGTTTTGTTCAAATTTCTAAACACACTGTAATTACTTTTTCTTATTTTTTGAAAAACATATTTTTCCAAGAAGGAGGGTAGCATTTTTTGTTGAAATTGGTGCATCATTATGTTGTCACACCAGTGCGTCCTCGTAGCTTAAACACACCAGTATTTGTTGGATGGTGAAATAAGAAAGAACTTTTTTTGTCTGCTTAACATGGATTTCAATATCGGCATGGTTTGTTTTTGTACGCACCGGTGCATATATACTAAGGGATCACTGGTGCCTTTAGTATGCATAAAAGCATCGACTTAAAACATCTTCTAAAACTTTCACCCATATGCCTCCGCTAGTGAACTCTGCTATAAACAGATATTTGGGCTCTTTTCAGAAGAGCATGCTCAAAAACCTTCACTTGAAAGTATTTTCCTTGTAATTCAACGTCTCATATATATGTACCTATCCTCATCCCTCATGAAATTATACTTTGAATATACTAACCCTCCTTCCCTTTATTGGTTTTGTATTATTCGAAGTGCATTCCAAGTTATTTATATCTATCACTAATGACATGTAGACATATGATACAATTGGCTAGCATCAAACCAAGTTATAATTTTCCAAAACATTTCAAATTTTTTCAACAAACTGTGCCTTTAGTTGAAAAGCAATACTTATGTAAATCCTATAATATTTGAGCATACATATCTAGACACATAAAGTAACGATGAATATAATGTGAAAATCAATTCAACAATCAACTAATCATGTAACAAACTAGATATCATATATCATCACACAAAGACTAGAAGCAAATAAGAAGAAAATACTGAGGTATTTCATTAACTTGAATGAACGAAGATGAATAATATATATAACAAGGCACTTCAAATTAACTCAGGAGGCTATTTGTAATACCCCAGCTGTTAAGCCCCAGACTCATGATCCTTCATGTGAATTATGTTCTTTTGCATGATGAACTTATGATATTTTATATGATTGTGGAATTATGCTCCTTTGCATAATTAATTTGATTAAGGACTTATTGTTAATGTTTGATAACATGGCTTTGTACTTTGGCAATATTATTAATGTTAATGTTATTACTAACATCTCTACTACCTTTGAATGTTGTTAATGATTGCTTAAATAAACAACTGGCTCAGCAAAGGAAACTAAACGAGTATGGGGGACCATGGATTCCACAAAGTGACGGGGAATGGGGACATCCATAGCACCTTATAACTTGTTGTTGGATTAATTTTGTCCATCCCAATTCATATTTGCACTTTGGTGAGATTTATAATGTTGGTCACCAAAACCTTGTACAATGAACCCTATTCTCAATAATTATGGAGTATGGAGTTAATATTGCATATTTTGCACACCTTAGTGGGACCCTCTTTCCTAGGGAGCCCTACTTGGGAAAATATTCCCTCACATTTATGTGTTTATGGCCATTTATGAGCCCTTTCCCTAGTTTTTGGGGGTTGTAAGCTATTTTCTAGCTTCCACTCTTACACCATGCATTGATAATCCTATTTTTCTGCTTTCATGATATTTGTGAACCTATTGGATGCCCTCTCTCACTTATTTCTCCCTCCTTGATGTTTTGTAACCCCCTTTATGCATTAGTGTGCCTCCATATGCTCTTTATGGCTCCACTCCTTAGTTTTTTGTAGCTCCTCCTCATGGTGCTAATTCGGGAAAGGAAATCTTTTCACTAAGCCACCACTCCACCAATTCAAGTTAAGTATCCATGATGAAGCTTAAACCACCTATATGTAATTTGGGTTTATCCCTTTGGGTTAGAGTTGTCCTCCTTATGCTGTAAATTCATATGCCATCTCCTTGTTGAAGTTAATATTGAGCTTTGGACCATGTGACTTATGCTATCTAACCATGTTGGGAATGTTGTTATTATTGAGAGTGTGTTGAGGCTTTGAGTGAGTCTATTTGTTTCTCTTTTCTTCCATTATAGCACTCTACTAGTCCAGGGTCTCACACAGAAATCTAGGAAATGGGAATAGTGAGTTAGGTCACATCCCATAGGAAGTGGAGACGGACAAGAAAATAGTTGTGGGAAGCATTGTGTCTCTCAGAAGAGGTAGTTTCGAGAGTAGTGAGACTAAGTGAGCCTATACCTGTGGATCCATGGTATCAACTCAGGGATGACCTGTTCTAGTGAGGAATGATTAGCAGTGTCTATGGCTGGGAGGAAAGTTGTCCTGGTGCAACCGGTTGCCCATATTTTGAGATAAGTATTTCTCTTATGTTATGTTTTCATTACATTATTTTAATTGGTATATGTGCAATGATGTTTGATTGGTTTTTTGAGTGTTCATGTATTGAATGGCAGGATATGCATGGAGGAAGGACAAATCTCATATAATATGGAATTTAGTTTCTATTCTCGTTACCTTATTTCTATTCTTCTTCTTCTTAACCATAAATTGTAATTTTGGCTCTATTGTATTGAGAGGGGCGAAAACATATGATATGGTTCGACCATATATGCTCATTTATGTGTCATGAGACCTATTCCACTGTGTTTGGAGCAACGTTTCCAGTGAACAACACCTTTTCATTTAATTGAAAAATCCTTCTGGATGACCAACATATGTTTGTTTTGGTCCAACAGTTTTCTGGTGCACAGATGAACACACCTATAATTTGATTGTAAATAATTTGTTTACATAATAATTTAGCTGCATACTGAGGATGAGTGATGTATTCTATATGTAAAAGTAATCGATGGCTGGAGGGTGGCAGCCATACGATCTGATTTTTATTAGTGAGATATGACTATAGGGGACAATCATTGGGAGCTTATTTTGAGGGTTGTAGTTGTAGCCGATGTTCTTTGTTTGATATGGTTTCGGTGTGGATGTAGATTCCAGTCTATGGATGTTCCATGATATGTGGTTTCCCTTACTTTTTATGCTCACTAACATCACACGCATAACATCACTGAAAGATAGATTAATTTGCAAATAATCAATGACATCAATACCTGATTATTTATAAACTATGCTATCAAACAAACAAGTACATAAATTAGCTATTCACACCGAATATGATGTTTATCATGTTTTATTGATGTTGTTGTTTGAATTATGACCCTTATCTTGCGCTTTGGAAATTATTAATTGAGTGTCGCAATTAATGCAATTAATTATTTAATTAAGTGGCGTAATTAAATAATTAAGTGTCGCAACTTTAGTTATAATTCAATCTTTAAAGTTAAACGTTTTAATTTATTTGGGTGAATGGTTAGTCAACTCAATAGTAATTTATTATATCCATTGTTCTAAAACTTATTTTAGTCTTAATTTTAGCACCTTTCTCCTTATATCAAGGTCTAGGGACATCACACTATTCAAATTGCTCATGCTATGCTTGGAGGCTAGTCGTGCTTAACTAGAGCCAACGACCCTTAGTTATCTATGCACACTCAACTAAACTAAGTTTAACTGACCCATGGCTCCACAATCACTAGTTTTGACTGAGTGGTGTACACAAAATTGATTGTATGTACATGAAAATCCCTAAAATCACTCAACTAGGGAACTTAAGGTTTGTTAGGGCTAGTGAGGGTCAGTTAGTACCCGGATAAGTGGATCACATCTAGTCCTCAACTAGTTATAGACTCAGACTCTCCTAAAATCAGGAAACAACTACTCAAATTAGGAAATGTGCTCCCAAATCAAGGAATGCGCCCCCAAATCTAGGAATCCAACTTATGGTTGATTCATGTGGAATATATGGATGGGGTTTGTCCCACTAGAGTAATTAATTCAATGTATAGGTAGCTAGCTGGTAGAGGGTTATTTACTCTAACACCCCCCACTTAACTAGGTGAAAAAGCAAAAAAGATAAAAATGGGTCCTAATAATTTGCAACCATATTAGGTACCCATGCACACAAGATTATCTGAAAATGGGTAAGAGAGAAAAAACCACATGGGAACCCCGTTTGACCTAAAAGCGAACGAGAAGAAAAATATTTAAGAATCCTTCTTATAATATGCCTTCACTCCCAAAGAATCTCTCAACTAAGTGAACTGCTTCTTGGTAAGGGATTTGTGAAGATACTTGCAAACCTTTGTGAACTCCTCCCTCTTTTGAAGTGCATGCAAGCCCATTCATCAGATCCAGACAATTTGAAGTGCTTGAATGGTGGATCTTGACCACTCCTTGCTTGTAATGTAGGAAACCCATGGAAGATTTTGTGCAAAACTTGGTGAACTGTAGGAGCAAAGGTTGTAGATCTAGAGTATTAGAAGACATTATGGATATCTTCTCCAACAAGAACCTAATTTGGACAAGTTCTCCACTGGTTTCTTTAATTTGAAATTGATTTGGGACAAGTTCTCCCATTGATAGAATACATTTTTACATCACATCTTCTTTTGGGATTGTAAAAGGGTCTTCCTCAGCTGAGTTGTGTATCATGGATGAGTGTATGCCTTGGTAGTCCATATGTTGTAAATATTTTGGGGCCTCTTTCATCCTCTCAATGTATGTGAATATGTCCTCATAGTACATGTGTTGTGAAGCTTTTGGGGCCTCCTTCAATAACATTGGATCTAGCATACCAACTATGTTGCATCTAATATGGGTAGATAAGAGATCCATGGGTGCAATGACATCTATAATGGTTGCAAATGATATATTTGATGGCCGCAAATGATCTCTTTAATGGTTGTAAATGAGCTCTCTAATGGTTGCAAAATTTTGTCTGCAACCTTCAGCAAGACTAGATCTATCATAACAACTATGTAGCATATGAGTTGGGAAGATAGGAGATCCATGGTTGCAATCTCTCTAATGGATGAAAAGGAGATATTTGATGGATGTAAATGAGATCTTTAAAGACTCCAATTGAGATATCTTTTAACTTGAAAAAGTTTGATCCCTAACAAAAAAAATCACTAGAACACATACTAGTTTAGCACCCCTACATATCTGATACCATATAAGATTTGAGCATATAGCTTTAGGCACATACACTAAAGATATTTACTATGAAAATCAAATCAACAATAAGCTAATCATGTAACAACTGAGATATCATATATCTTTACACAAAAACTAGAAGTAGATAAGAAGAAAATAATGATGTATTTCAAGGAAATTTGAATTAGGCCAGGAGGCTATTTGAATTAACCATACTATGCTTGGAGGCTAGACATGTTTCACTATAGCCAAATACCCTAACCATTAGTTATCCATGCACACTTACATATACTAAGTTTAACTGACCCAAGTCTCCCCAATCACTAGTTTTGATTGAGTGATGTACAAGCAACTGATTGTATGCACATGCAAATCCCTAAAATCACTCAACTCAACTAGGGGCTGACTCAAATGGTGAATTTGGACAAGCTTCGACCCACTAGAGTCATTAGGTCAAGGTCTACGTAGCAAGTTATTTGATGTAACAAATCCATTCTTTTTTTTTAAATAATGGGGGAATCGGTAACTGGGCGGTTTTGGTTCTCGTGTGACACGGGGTCCATTCTCTCCGGCTGTCACTATAACCCTAGGTGCATCCACATAGCCCGCAAACATGGGGCACGGATAAGTCGGGGTGAGGTTTGAACTTGAGACCTCCTCTACAACATTCCTTCATTTACAGGGCACTTACCAGTCAGTTTACACCCCTGTGAGCATCTAACAAATCCATTCTTGTTACGAGTTTTTGTTAGTAAAAATTTAAAAGAAAAAAAAAAGACTTTTGAATTTCATTATATGCAACATTTAAAAAATCATAACATCATATAAGCAAAATCATTTAATTTAATGAAATTTGATTATTTTTTAAATTCCATCTCAAACAATAAACATAAAATATATTAATGGTGCCCAATCAATTTTTTTACTAAACTTTCATCCATATATATGTATCAAGTAATTATTCATGTCAACCACAAGATTTTAACACATTTAGGGTGCTTCTTAGTTCACACTTGCATGGAAGAATCCTATTTAACCGACCGTTTGCACCGATCGGACGACCGTGGTCGTCGGACGTGACCGCTCACGCGACCGCGATCGTCCGATCGGTGCAAACGGTTGGTTCGAAAGTGAACTCCACTTGTATGAATTTACTTCTATGGTCGTACTAGTTTTACCATGCTAATTTTAGTAGCCTCTCCTTGATCATTTTCTTACTTTCCTTGAATCCTTGAATGGTCTCACATCACCCGGTCACCATATCACCATATTGTGATGGCATTTAATGGCACCAACTAACTTGGTTGCATAGTGACATGGTCTTGGTTTTTGGATTTATGGTTAATTTGATTTTTACTATTCTTTAGTATTAAAAGAATGATATATTCTTAAAATTATATAACAATCCCATGCATTTTTAATAATTCATTGTCATATATGATCATCATCAAATAGTCTAGTCAAATCCTTTCTCACTTTGCTTGGCGAAGGGAAATATGATGTGACACCATCGATGTGTTATTTAGGAGTCAAATCTATAAGTAATTTTTATGGTAGTGGAGTTTTGTATGATTTTGTCATAACTTGGGAATCTATATGAAGTTAGATGTAGATGTGATAGGGGTTCGATGTATATGTAATGGGTTATATATATATATATATATATATGGTTTTATTTAATGTATAAGTAAGAGGTTGAATGTATATATAATAAAAGACAGATTAATATATATATATATATATATATATATAT
>LPNX010497949.1:485638-561166 GCA_001517045.1 Pseudotsuga menziesii
CTCATTATTATTTTTTATTTGGAAGTTGTGTTCCATGCTATTACTTTGTGTACATTGTTTGTATTATGGTTTATTATGTTAATTTTAAGTATTTAGTATATAGCATTTGATATTATAGTGAATGGTCCTTGGCTTTCCTTCTTGAAATGAATTATCTTATAAATTATGATATAACTTTTCTTTTTTGGATCATGGAATTGGATGAGATTTAAGGGGTTAGTAATATGATACAATGGTTTATTATTAATATTTTTTCATGTGGTTTACAACACCAAAGATTGGTGCTCACTACATCGATGGATAACCTCCCTGAAACATTGAAGGGAACATGGGGTGGCCAAGAATTTTCGGTACAGTGGGGGATCAACAACAAGAGCATCTTATAGACCCATTGAAGGGCTCACCATGTCACTTATAAGGAATTGAACTTGGGAGGGGAGGGTAACATTCATTTCTCCCAACCACCCAAGCTACATCCAATGGACTTGACACAATGAATTATATTTGATCTAATATTTAGAATTTGGTTCACTATAATTTTGGAATTATAGACTTTACATGTTAGTGTTTTAGTTTAGTTTTGAAACTAGGATCAAATTGATGGTTTTAGTAAAATAGTCATATCTAAAGTTGGAGAGGTCCAAATTGAGCACCAACTTTGGAATTGGAAAAATACAAATCAATTCATTTAATCTCCTTTCATATTCAAGGTTGAAAAATTGTCCATGTGTCATACAAAAAAAGTTCACCATCTTGAAAAGTGATCAACAAGTTTTGGGAAAATCATCGTACAATGAGAGACGTGACATTGAAGTAAATATATACCAAGATATTAAAGTACAAAATTCTAAACTTAGAAGTGTAAAGAAGTCAAATTTACATCGGGTGCAATATTACCCTACAACTCAATCTCCAAATCGAAGCTTAAAATCATACGCTAACTTAAAATTTTACATAAGTACATTCGATTGGAAAGTTTGATTGAAGTGATTCTAAACCCATTGGAAATAGGAAATAAAAGAAAATACAACGATATATTTTTTTGGTGGATTGGAATAAATTTTGAAGGTGTGGGGAGTTGGAATTTGAGGGATTAAACCTTGATTGTCAAAGGAAAGATTTGACGAAAATACCAAAACTTAGGGGAGTTGAAGATGGAATTGGTCCTAAATATTATAAAGGTTTCAAAATGTGTATATTTGCATGATGAAGCTTATAAATGGTGTTGGGAATTACTGATTTGAAACATAGATAGCCTTGAGGGTTAACGCAAGTGGTCTAGATCTAGGCGTGAGATATCCCCCCCCCCCACCCCCCCCAAACAAAGTTGGTGAGGTCACAAGTTCGACTTTGTTAATCCCATCAAGGTTAGGCACCGTAATCATGGCCAACAGTTTACCCATTTACAATCCATGAATCATGGGGAAGTACTTGAAGGATTTTTTGCAAGGTTATTACTTGCAAAAACAATTACACATGGTAAACATTTGAAAATGTATTCTTAAAATTATAGATGGATAAAGAAATGGATTTAGAGGGTACAATGAAAACAAATCATGAAATGAAGGAAGTGAAAGTAGAGATTATGGAGAAGTCTCTTGAGTTGTCTAAGATGATATCCCTTAACGAAAATCGAGTAAGGAGGTGAAAATTTTAAACAAAGAAAAGATAGCAAATGAAAGAAGGAAAATGATGTGCCAAGGGAAGAATTAAAACAAAGTTGAAAATGTTGTACATGCAGAATCAAAACCTTAATAACAATGTTATGCATAAGAAAAAGCATCTACAAGAGTTGGAACCAAATAATAAGGATAAAGATACTACCATAACAGTTAAAGAGAATATTACCAAAAGTCTTGAAGATGAAATTTGCAAGAAGGTTAAAAGATTGAATTAGGAATTCAATCCAAAATTGAAGGAAATAAAAATTTAGTGAATAACATTAACATTCAACATCATAATTAGAAGGTATAATAAGATTATCAAAAGGAAATTAAGGATGCAAGCATCCAACTAGAGAGGATAAACATCCACATCGAAAAATTTCACAAGAATATTTAAAGACATTCACTCTCAAGAGCATATAATTGTACCTTCAAATAATATCAATGATTGTTCTATGAATTTGAAGGAAAATCGTCAAAGGTGGAAGCATATCGACACCCTCATTATTAATATAGCTAGAAAGAAAATAAATAATATTGATATTATCATTACCAAGGAATAAGAGGGAATATTCAACATTATTCACAAAATAGGAATCATGGAGAAACTAAATCAATTGAAAGAACCAAAGAATTAAATGATTCTATCGAGGTTTTCCATTGAGATGAATTGAATATGGATGAATATATAATGATTGATAACAACCAATGAATATATGAAAACCTTATAACTCGGTTTCATCACATGTGAAACCATTAATTACAAAAAATTAAGGACAAAGCTTTTTGAATGGGGGTAATATGTTGCGACCTTAATGGTGATATATATGGGGTTGAATGTATAGATGATAGGGGATTACTTGTGCAATGGGTGAGAATATGTATATATAGAGGCCAATATAATCATTATTGTAAAAACAAACTTATGATTTGGTTATATAGATGCAATTGGATTATCTAGAAGAGATTACCTTATTGAACAAGGAGTTATTATGTAGCTCGTCATTATTATGATCCATATTTATATATTTTGTACATTATGTATACTATATTTATTATAAAATTTTAAGAATTTAATGCATAACAATATTTCATCTTAATATCTTAAATAATTTACATTTAATTTCATATTGAACAAAATATTTATATGATAACTTCACTAAACCAACACTTGAAACACATTACCATTGCTTACCATATTTAAGAATGTATCAACACATAACATGTACTTATTACAAACCAACATAGATCCATATTAAACCTGGATCTATCAAGCACCAAGAGGGATCCAATTTTTTGAGGCGTAATTTTTTTTTTTTAATTTTTAAAATTTTTACACATTAAACAAATTTTACACCTCAAGATATACGATCTCTCATACATTTTAAGATGAAATCTAAATATTATAATTTTTTTAAAGCCGCCATCATTTACATTTTTATTTCTTTTTTTATTGGATGTTATGCTACATAACGTTACCCAATGTTACTCATTACAACATCTCCCCCATACTAAACTGTAAAAAACCTCACTACTCTTTGTACGATTAGTCAATAAAAATAACCCCATTGTCATGTTCCAGTAAACAAATACTAATAAACTCCATACCTTACTCATAGTTAACTAGTGAAAGAATAGTCCTATACCTACTTTGGACTTAGTGTCATGTGTTTCCTTTCTAGAAGTATGATTTCTTGCAGCTGACAAGGAAGTATGAGTGCAGTACGGGTGCACTGGTCCTCCCATGGCGGCCCTCTCTCTTTCTCCTGTGAGCCTCTACAGGGTTCTCGGGGCCTCGTTTCTGCACTCCATTCCGTCGTCTTCTGAGGAGGGTTTTTTTTTCGTTACTAGATTCTGTTGCTGGTTTTTGGCAAGGGTTTGGACTTGCAGGGTGGTCATCCCCAGTTGGCAGCCCCACTTGGAGTCCCTCCCCTTCACTGGGGGACTAGTACCAACCAAGTTTTAAAAAAGTGGGAAGTTATTGCTTATTCTTGGCTGCTTTGGGGGTTTCTATGGTTCGCCACCCCTGCATGGGGTTTTTTCGTCGTTGGTTTTTGTAATTTTGTCATCTGTCTCCCTCAGCACGTACTGGGTTGACTTGGGTAAGTTCTAACGTGTCCAGGGTTTGGGTTTTTTTCACTGTTTTTACCTTTCATCTCCCTTGAGACATGATCCCTCTTGCACGGTTCTTTCTTGGGACTCTGCTCATTCTACTAGCAGTGGGGGTTATTCTCCTCCTAACATTCTGTTGGGTTCTACTTGTCTCTTGGTTTGGTGTTGAATTTGGCTAACCCTTCTAGTTGGGTTAGGGTTTTACCCATTTTGTATTCTGTATACCGTGGGTTGTCTTGGGTTCTCCATCGTCAGTGCCGGGGGCCTGGGGTCCTATTCTTGGGGTTTCTCTTGGGATTCTTCTTCCTGTGCCCGTGGTCCCTCTTACTTAGTCTCTCCTCTGGTCACGCAGACTATCTAGGGCTCCCTTGGGCTCAGTAAAGGGGTTTCACTTATTGGGTTGACTTCGTTTCATTTGTGGTGGTTGTGGGGAACTAGTTCCCGGTATTATCGGATTTGCTTTCTGTCCTGGCCTGATCCTTCTCTTCCGACATCTCATCCGGATTATCGGAGATTCTGTCTGGGGGGCTATGATTACCCTGGCCTTGGAACTACGGTCTGGGGTTTGGTAAGCACTCTAGAACCTTTAGAGTTGACCTTGTGGGACTTTTTCACATGGCTGAGTCGATTGCTCCTCCTCGCTTCCGTCGAAAGAGACGTGCCAAATGTATAAAGGCCCAGGAGGGGCGTTTTCATTATGTTTTAGGCCATGATATATTCATGGATCGTGTCTCTTCTCTCTACTCACGTGCACTTGTTGGGAGACTGGAATATTGCAGGATGGATAAGGAGGCCTGGGTGGAGTGGGCTACAGAGCATTGGAAGCCCCTCTTCGATTATATTCCTACTATTAGCTTGTTGTCGAACGAGTGGATAGTATTTGTCTTCCTAGAAGAGGAACACTGTTCTCACATTCTTGATGGTATTTGGCATATAGGGAAGGGATCTCTGGTTCTCGGGCGCTGGCACTCTCGTTTCGACCCTCTTCGAGAAAGAATTACGAAGCGACATCTTTGGGTGCTAATGCCTCGCCTACTGTTCCCTCTATGGAACAGACAGGTCCTTGAAGGCATTGGCAATACTATCGGTCGGTTTGTCCCTATTGAGGCGGATTTCCATCTTGTTTTTGATAAGAGGGTTTCTAGGGTTCTCGTGGAGATGGACATATCCCTGGGTTTACCAGCGGAGGTGGAAATCCTTTGCAATGAGCGTCTCCTGGTCCAGAGGCTCAACTACCTCCATGTGTTGTTCCACTGTAGTAGCTTCCACGAGGTTGGTCACCTGAGGCGAGCTTGTCCTGACTTTTGAATTGGATGTGATGACTTGGGCTTGGATGTCTCTCCGAAGGGCTCCACACCAGTTGTCCCCTCTGTTCCCATGCATCGGGTTCCAGGTACTCACTCTGAATCACTCTCTCCTTCTGAAATTGTCTCAGATTCCTTTCTGGACGCTATTGATGATTTGATATTATCTCATAACAAACCTCCTGTACCTGTCCCCACTTTGTCCTCCCATCCCCATTCTGATTCACTATCTTCACAGCTCGAACCGATACAGGACCGGTCTCTTCCTAGTGACTCCTTGCTTCCAGCCGTTCATACTTGCTCGACACACGAGTCTCCTTCGACACCTGTGGACTCCCCACCACTCATCACACCAGACCATTCACATTCCTCACATTCACCATCTTCGCAGATCAATAAAGAATAGGTTCCTCCATCTCTATCTTCTTTGGTGGATTTTCCACCTCTACCACATCCTCGATCCCCACCGAACCTTACTTCTCCCTCCTATAGTCCTACCACATCTCCCTCATTCTCTGACCCCTCACTTAAAAAATCCCTATCTATATTTACAGCTACAACCCCTTCCTCCCCTTCTACCCTTCACCTCAACTCCATCCGCTTTGCCAATGTGACTGTCTGGAAAAAATCTAAAGGAAAAAGGGACAATTCGAAGGTTGACCTATCCTCAGCTTCTCCTCCCTATATCCCACTTTCTGTTCGCATTAAAGATGCGGCCCGTGGCATCTCTAACCGGGGACTTAGAGCGTCATCTCCCCACTAGGATACTCCGTGATGAAGATCCTTTCCTTCAATATTCGGGGTCTTGGAGGTAAGACCAAAAACCATAACCTTCGCTCTCTCCTTAAGTCTCTTGGTCCGGATATGATCCTTCTACAAGAAACTATGTGCAGTTCCTCTCCTGCTTTACTTGCCTTCTCTAAGATCCTCCCTTCATGGGAATACTATGTGATCAGTGCATCAGGCCTTTCTGGAGGCCTCCTCACTGCCTAGAATCCTTAAAAGATTAAGTGTAAGGCCTTTCAGACCTGTGGCGGCCTTTTGGTTCAGGATTCTGTTCGTGGTATGCCAGTTCCTATCTCAATCCTCAATGTTTATGGTCCTTATAAAGACCGCGAACTTTTTTGGGAAAAGGCTCACTGAGGGGGATTACTTAGCATACCGAATCTTGTCTTAGGTGGGGACCTCAATCTTACCCTGTGCTCCTATGAGATATGGGGAAATAAGGCTTCTCCTGATCCCCTCTCTCATCATTTTTTATCCCTCTTTGACTCGGTAGGACTTGTGGACCTGACACCATAGTCCGCTGGGCCTACTTGGCGTAATGGCTGTGTGGGGGAAAATGGTATTTGTAAGAGACTTGATCAATTTTTAATTTCTTCTTCCTTGATCCCTTCT
Organism: Pseudotsuga menziesii; assembly: GCA_001517045.1. Lineage (NCBI taxonomy): Eukaryota > Viridiplantae > Streptophyta > Pinopsida > Pinales > Pinaceae > Pseudotsuga > Pseudotsuga menziesii. Next base: position 492,117 of record LPNX010497949.1, read on the forward strand.
TTGGGAGTTCACAGGGTTTGGACTCACTGTGCAGACATATCCGACCACTTCCCTATTTGCTTTGAATGGGACAAGAAAAGGCTCTCCTGTAACTACCCATTTAAATTTAACCGTTCGTGGCTTAACGATCTTGCATTCACTGATTGGTTTAAGGGGCGATGGTCTCTTCTTGCCCATTGCGACAGCTCCCATGGCATTGATTCTATCATCCATAAGCCGCGTATCCTTAAAAATGAAGCCAAGGCATGGATTAAGAACAAGCTGGCTTGTATGGATTCTGTGTCTAATTCTCTTGACCATACTATTGGAACGCTCCTCTCGGGCCTGTCTAATGGTATCCTATCCATGGACGATATGGCATAGTTGGCACAGCTTAGATACGATAAGCAGAAGATCCTGGACCATTACCTGCTCACTTGGCAATTAAAAAGTAGGACGAAATGGGCCCTCCAGGGTGACTCTAATACCAAATATTTCCATACGCTTGCCTCTGGCAGGCGGAATCAAAATACGATATGGTCACTAGCCGATGTTGAAGGTAATAGTTATGAAGACGAGGTTGCTCTTAAAGATCTGGGTAAGTCACATTTTGCTTGTATTTATAAGGATGATGGTGGTACATGTTTGGTTCAACAACTCAAGGTTGTCATGCTTTTTGCTAAGATGATTACAAATGAGCTTGCTTTGAACCTTACCTGCCCTGTAACTCTTGGGGAGATTGAATATGCCCTGAAATCCTTTAAAAAAGATAGGAGCCCTGGCCCTGATGGATGGCCCGTCGAGTTCTATATGCACTTCTTCGAACTCTTGGGTCATGAGTTATTGTCAGCTATGGACTCGACTTCTTCAAACTCTTGGGATTTATCCCTCCTTGTCTGAACTCGACCTTCCTTGCACTCATCCCCAAATTGGATAAGCCTTGGACCTTTGCTGATTACAGGCCCATCTCTTTATGTAACCTTCTGTACAAGCTGATTGGAAAGGTCATTGCAATCAGGATCAAGCCCTTTTTGGACTCTGGTATATCTCAAGAACAATTTGGCTTCCTGAAAAACCGACAGATCATTGAGCCTATAGGAATTGTTCAAGAGATTCTCCACTCTGTTAAAACAAAAAACATCTGTGCCTTCATACTCAAATTGGATCTCATGAAGGCATTTGATCGTGTGAATTGGACCTTTATCCGACTCATATTGATTCAAATCGGGGTTCCACTTCTTACTGTCAATTGGATTATGGGCTGTCTCACCTCTGCTAATTTTGTTGTCTTGATTAATGGGACCCCCTCGAAGTTTTTTCCAGCTTCTCGTGGCATCCGTCAAGGCTGCCCTTTGTCTCCTCTTCTCTTCATCCTCATCATTGAAGGTCTCAGCCTCCTTATCACAAATGCCAGGAACAATGGACTTATACGAGGCATTCAGATCTCATCCTCCCTTGCCCTTACCCACCTCCTTTTTGTGGACGATGTGATCCTTATGGGTACTGGCACTCTTCAGGAATGGGCTGCTTTTGATGTTATACTGGAGACCTTCTGTAAGGCTTCCAGAATGAGTATTAGTTTGGACAAATCTTGTTTCCTTTATAATAATATTGATGATGCTATTCTATTGGATATAGCCAGGGTCCTACCTTATCAGATGGAGCCGATTCTCACTGGGTTTAAGTACCTCGGTTTCTACCTCAAGCCTCTTGGATACAGGGTCTGCCATTGGTTATGGTTGGTTTAGAAATTTGAAAAGAGAACTGTAACTGGACCCACAAGCTTCTTTCCCTTGGAGGCAGGTTGATTCTTGTCCAATCAGTGCTCTCTAGCATGCCGGTGTACTTGTTGGGATTAGCTCCTATTCCAGCATCCATCTTGCACAAGCTTAGGAGCATTATGTTTTCCTTCTTATGGGATCTTCTGAGAATAATCAAAGATATCATTTAGTCAGCTGGCAGAGTCTCTCATGGCCAAAGGGACATGAAGGATGGGGGATTAAAAATTTGCATTGGTTTACCATATCACTGCCTCTAAAAAATCTCTAGATGGCTCCGATGAAGGATGGTCTATGGCATTGTGTCCTCACCACTAAATACATGAAAAATCTCATGGTGGCGGCTTGGCTCAAAGATAAGAGATTCTACTCGGAGGGTTTCCATTATCTGGAGGGGTTTTTTATAGACCCTACCATGGCTGTGCCATCACCTGGCTTGGAAAGTGGGTAGTGGTAAAGATATTCTGATCAGTGTTGACCCGATTATTGGTGCTCCTTCCTCTTTCATCCTTCCAGAGGAGCTGAGATCGTTCCTGGTGGACTTGGATATCTGTACTCTCTCTCAGGCTCACAACATATTACCCGACTCACAAAACTACTGGTATACGACCGATGAATTGGGTATAGATGGGGACTGGAAAGTAGCATGGGATGCATATACAACGGGTCTGGCTTAGGGTGGAATTCATCTCACTTCACAAGTCGATTCCCTTGTATGGGACTTCAACAAAAAAGACGGCTCCATTTCAACAAAACATGCATATGATTGTATTGTAAATTCTTACTCTCCACGTATTGGCAACCGCTCTGACTCTTTGCTATGGACCAGTGCTCTCCCATGTAAAATAGGCTGTTTTACTTGGCTGGTATTTAGAAACAAAATACTCACCTGGGATAATCTCTAGAAAAGGGGACGGTCCGGCCCAAGCATCTGTGTACTGTGCAATTCTGATGAGGAGACCGTTGCACATTTATACACCAACTGCATAGTTTGGAAAATAGTTCTTGGACACATTTGTGATCAGTTCCAGCTCCCTTGTCCTCCTCTCGTGGATTCTCCCTCCTATTTTGTGAGGAATTGGGCCGGCAATTACTCAAAGAATCCGTCTCTTTGCTCTATTCCATACCATATGATGTGGATCATATGGAAAGCCCGTAATCTTGCCATTTTTGAAGGAAAGAAAAGGAATGTACACAGCATAGTACATCAAATCACATATCATGTACATACCCATTCTTCTTTGCTAGTCAAAGTTAAAAAATACAGGAAAATAGGGAATCCTCCCTGTATGCATTTCCCATGTGGTTTTTTTGATGGTGCATCTGCCAACAAGACAGCCGGTGTTGGTTACAACTTATATTTGAATGAGTCTCACCATTTCGAGTTTGCGCTGGGGGTTGGATATGGATCCAATACAAAAACAGAATTACTTGGCCTATGGGCTCTTTTGCTATCTTCCCATATGATGGGGATCCCCTTATCCCACATATTCGGTGACTCACAAGTCATCGTTAACTGGGCAAAGGGATCGACCGCTCTCTCCCCACCAGAACTCTTTCATTGGTGTCGAGAAACACAAAAGCTTTTTTCTAGCTTTCTGGATTTGTCGTTCATCCACATCTACCGAGAACACAATTGGATTGCTGACCGTCTCTCAAAAACTACTCTCACATTTTCTCAGGGTTATGGCTGTTTCTCTGAATTTATGGAGGATCATTTGGTCTCACATGATTCTTTTCAGCTCTTTTGAGCATGGACAGGGGAGCTTACTCCTTTTATTGATTGTTGACATGCTGCTCATTGAGCGACCTCTTTTAGAATGCTGATCAAATCCCTTTGGTTCTCGGTAGATGAGGATGATGGGACTGACTCCATACATGATGAGATAGTACTTCTAATGGGATCCTTTACACATTTGTATAGCCTTTCCCCTTGGCAGCGTCTTGAGGAGATTAATTTCCATATGAGCTGTATACACCTGAAATGTAACCCACTACTGGGATGGCAGGATCGATGCCCTTTGATTCTTAATAAAAATAACAAGGACAGGCTTTTTTCTTCCTAAAAAAAAAGACCTATACCTACTTTGTTGCCATAAGTTCATATATGCCATAACATGCACTTTCCTCGAGTCCCTAACTTTTCTTTGCACATTTTATTACATAAATAACATCCTTATTTACCATTGAAAGTAAGGTCAAATATGGTCTCTTCCCTCGTCTTATATTTCAATAATGTGTTTGTTTTCCTTTTTACTTACATCACATGTATGGTAAATACTTTCAACGCTTAGAAGCTTTATATTTGTGATGAAAGTGAAGCTAAAATGACAAATATTGACGGGAAACATAAGTTTAATATATGTTTTTTTGGGGTATGCTTGATTTGGGTATAAGATCATTTAACTTTGCCTTGTATCCCTGGTTGGAACTAGGTTCAGGTTCAGGTTCAGGTTCAGGTTCAGTTGTTGTTGAGGCCTTTTAGGTCCTAGTTTTGCTATTTCATCATCATTAATCATTTTCTATTATTTTGAAATTCTTAAGTGATTAAAGTAATTAAACATAGTTATTTAGTTAAACTTAATGTCAATATGGGGTTTGGAACCATATGAAGGTGTATACACTATAATTTAACATCAATTTGACATGTAAAAAAAGATTGTTCTTACTAGGATTGCATATTTTTTATGGGATTTGATGTTTTTCAATAATGTTACCATTTTTTAAAATTTATTTATTTATAATGTTAAAAAGTTATAAAGTTTTTGATTTAATTTATTGGAGTTTTTTTCTTTCGCTCTTTTTTTTCTTCTTATTTTAGTAAATCACTTTTGGAAAAAACTTTGTAAAATCTATTGGAGTTGAGGTTGATCCATTAATAGAACCTACAAACATTGAATTTCATCAATCTTAATTAGGTCTATCACAAGGATCTTGAATGCACCTTCGTGCCATTAAAGTTGAATTCATTTTCTCATTTCTCAAGCATCAAGTGTCCTTTAAATCCTATATTTTCTCCATCACTGCCATTAAGGGATCAATGATTGCATTATTACTTAAAGTATATGCTTTGATGTTGATTTCTTGTTAATTTAATTTTTTTATTTAATTTCTTGTGATGTTAGGTTGCATGCTTGTTTGAATTACGTGGGCTAGTGTTCCTTTTCATTTTAGTTACTTACGCTTTTTCTATAAGCTTAATATTTAGGAAGAAATTGTAGAAGTTTTATACCACTTTTAATTTACTGGCTTAAGATTTAGGAAGAAATTGTAGAAGTTTTATACAACTTTTAAATCATTTAAGTTGGTGGTTATATGAGAGTTTTCCTTTGCACATTTTTTTTACATTTAGACATGATTCCCTTTGTGTCTAGACAATCCTTTATTCTCATCTGCAATATAATGTGATTTAAGAGTGTCATACTTAACATTATAGAGCACCTTTGTAGAGTTCTTGAGGTAATTCCAAAGACTAAAATATCTTCAATTTTTTCAATTTCTTCTAATCAATGAAAAAAGTTGATCATCCATTCCCAAAAGTTCATTCTTCTAATGATTGATCACCCACAAGTTGTGCTTAAGACTGTAATTGAGATAAATGTTTCCTTCATTACACAAATTATGCAACTATAGTGAACATACACACTTATAAATAGATACACATATAAATTCAATCACCCACAGTTGAACTACTTTTTGTTCCTATGCATGGCATGCAATTTATTTAGGCCTTGGTGCTTCATTGTGCCCCAATGGACTCTTGCACCACCTATCTATAGTAGAAATCCATGAAATGCTACAAAAAATGACACATTAACTCCAAGAAATGCTATATAAACGACACATTGATTCAGATTCTTCACCAATATGTGGAAGAATTATTTTTCTTATGCCCAAGAAACACGACACAAAATACTCGTACATCAACATCACACCCTAAACAAAATCATAGTAAAATATCACTATATGATGCCACACATGGAAAACCTTTCTACTTTTTTATTGAAACAAGTATTTTACTAAGACCGATATTAAGTGGATACTATTAAGTTCATGTCAATCTTTTAGAGTGTTTAGAAAACCAAATTCAAATTAATAAAATGACTTGATGACTGATTGTTAATGCCTTCGACTTAAATAATGCACCATTAACTTGTATGTTCTTAATGAATTAGAATGACTTGATGGCTGATTGATAATGCCTTCAACTTAAATAATGCACCATTAACTTGATTTCTCTTAATGAATTATGCATTACACCTCTTTATGGATCAAGTTGTTACAATTTGCCTCAATGATGTACTAATGTTTAACAACACACATATGAATACATACAACACATCTTGTAGGCCATGTAGACTTTGAGTAAGCAAAAGTTGTACGGCGACAATGAAAAGTACTATCTTTCCACATGGTACATCATATACCTTTGTTACATTTTCTTGGAATAGGATTCCATGTCGACTTGTAGAAGATATAAATTATTTATGATGGGCTTACACAAACCAACATCACAAAGTTGCAAAGTTTTCTTAGTATGACAAATATCTACAAGGGATTCTCTAATGGCACATGCCCCATTAACCATATTTTACATGGAGTGTGAAGGCAACTTTGAAATTGAATCAAGTGCAAGAGCATGATTTTAAAGAACTCATACATTGAATATTGCCAATTTATGGATACCTTATTTACATCAACCATTTAACATTACAATTGATGATTTTGATTATCCATGGGAGTTATTATGACTAAATTCATCCATCCTATCATATATTATACACGTTTAATGTCATTGCCAAGGATTATTCAACTTATGAATGTGGCATTTTGCTTAGGTCGCTAGTCATGTAGGCTATGCACATCAAAATATAGATTTAAATATTGTAATTACTTATATAAATTTCTAGCTTGGATCCCAAGTCTAAGGTTTGACTAGAGAACAATGTAGATCATGGACAATTAAGCGTTGAACATGAATATATAAGACATATTTTTGGACATGGACAACTAGGATTATTGTTGAACATGTATACGTGGGACAAGTGTCGGGCATGGACAAATGGAACACTTGTTTGAGATAGACAAGTGTTAGACATGGCCATCTAGGATCATAGAAGGACACTAAGATAGGAGATAGATATGGATAAGAAGGACAAGAGATGGACAGGAATATTTAGGACAAGAAATGGAAATGGATATAAGCTGAAAAAAGTGGTGGATATGAAAAACTGGGAAACATGGTGTTTTTAAGGAAAAAATACTTATGATTGGGGCTATGCCACCAACTTACTGGGTTGAATAAGACTAACATCTGAGGGTCTATTTGCGTAGGTCATACTCCTGATTCTAATCTAAACATCAAGAAAATCTATTAAAGGATAAAGGAGAAGAACTTTGTGTACCTTATTTATGAATGTTGGTCATAACCACTCCCTTGTTTCCTCCATATCTGCTCCTTTCTATCAATCCAAATACCCGCGACACAAACAAAATACCTTTCTCAAACAAATTTGGCAACCAAATATATTATTGAAATAAAAATATGACATGAATATGGAACTAGTAAATCAAATTCAAATCAAGATATAATAATATCTTATACCAAAGTACACACAATGAATAACTCAATATGCGGGGAAAGGAAAGAAGCCCAATATTTATTAAACAACATAAACAATACAAGTTATACCTTCTTCTGCTCAACACCTTATTGAAACTAGAGCTCTAGGTCACTCCTACTCACGTACTCCATGAATACCACTCCAAATATCCAAATGCATAAAGGATAGATACTACTTGAGAGCATCAGTTTCAACACACATGGATATAAAAATCAATGATAGGAAGGGAAGGAGAATTAAAGGTAGGCATTTCCTCCAGCATAACAATACTATGAAAGGTCCTCCCCACTTGATCCATTCCAACCTTTCTTATAATTGTTGAGAACCGTTACCAAGTGGTTAGAGAAGTTGTAACTAAGCAGGTAGTTCTTGAAACTTCCATAACTCCTTATTTTTTCAAATTATATATATATTTTCTTAATTTCTGAGGGCATTTGCACCTAATACAAGGGAAAGTAGTGAATGGTTCAGGATCAAATAGTGTGTAGCATGCGAATGTAAATTTTTTCTTGAATTCACATTTTAGTAGATAACAATGTGCAAATGATTCACATTCTATAAGATCATTAGGTGGGAATATGCTCATTTTGAGGTTTACAACTTTCGGAATGCTTGGAAATGGTTGGAGTTTCACTTGAATGTTCAGGGCCATCACAACATAGGTCAAATCATAGACTCTTAAATTGATAAATGGCATTTTTTGTGAACCAAAAATGACACTCGAAATGTCATTTTTTGAACTGTCGCCACAGATGGAGAAGTGTCGATTTGAGCTATACAATATGGTTAGCATGTAAAGCTAAAATAAAGGTTAAGACATGAAGGATAACATATGACTAGGAGACTATCCATGAGAGGGCAAGAGGAAAGGGGATTAATGGAAAAATATTCATTAACAAGCATTACCTCAGGAACTTGTCATCACCATGTCAAGTGTGTCAAACCAAATCTTTAATGTATGTTGCAAAGAATGAGTACCATCTTGGAATCCCAAAGGTATATATTGTGTAATTTGAGATGAAAATATTCTTGTTCCTCACTCCATTCGCCTTCCATACTATAAATTCTTTTGAATAGTCTTGGATAGTGCAAGATTGTGATCTTTTGGAGATGGTTTGGTTATTGGTTTTGGATAAGGAATCCATGGATATGGTGAGCCAAAGGGATGAAGAAAGATAGTACTTTATGCTATACCTTGATTATTTGTAATCCAAGCAATACCATTCTATCTTTAACAAAGGAAATTCAATGGTATGGACCTTTCTTTTCTACACTAGAGTGTTAGGGTTAACCTTGACTTAGGATTGAGTCAAAGGTGGTTTAGGTCTAGCACATGTTTTTGGGCACATGGTTTGTTGCAGCCCATGGTATTGTCTCAAGTTATTCTATGTAAAGAAGCCTTTATAAGGCTTGAGGAGGCTTCATTGTAAAGTGGCTTAGAAGTGAGCCGTGCTTGGCCAGGTTAATAAAGATCTTTATTGGTGTTGGGTTTTTCAAGGTAAATGGTTATATTTATATATTGTTGCTTGTAATTGTATATTTTATTCTGGCTAATTTTATTTTAATGATACTGGTTAAAATCCTAATAACCGATATCAGAGCTCAAGGAGCTTATGCGAAACCTGTGAATAACCTGGCCAAGCTATAGGGGCCCGAGGGTGGTGACCCCCGGCGTGAAGGTTGACGGTTCGGGCGCAAGAGCCCCCAAGAATTATTTTTGTTCCGTTTTCCTAAATCTGGTAGTGTGAATATTTCTAGATTTGATGCAGTAAAGAGAAGAGCATCGATCTGCGTGAGGTTCCACAGAAATATGGTGGAAACACTATTTTATATTTTGGTGGAGATATATGTCCCAGTGAAAGTGTGAATCTACGCCTGTTGGAAGAGGAATATGAATATGAATATGAATGGAGCTGTCTAACTGGGACTTTTTGACTTTCAGGTTGATTTTTTTTTTTTGGAATTCTGTGGATTTAATTTATAAAATCTGTTATTTCTGTTGTTTATTGGGCAATTTTAAGTTTATAAATGAAATCAGATGATAGGAAAACCTTTTAGCATCTACAACACTTTGTAAGATCTAGCAATGTTTTCAAACGTTTTGAAAATTCCGTCAAAATTTATGACAAAAAAACTGGTAAAAACCAGCCAAAAACAAAGGTCAAAAAGTCCCCTCTTTAAACAACTCGAATATGAATATGAATAAATCTCTGGGGTGTTGTGGTCGAATCTACAGTCAATAGAGGAATCACAAGCAGTACGGTGTACCATGCATTGCCAGATCTATGAAAAAGGATTTCCATATGTAAAGAACCCGTGTTCCCGTGATGAAAGAGAGAAGATACATGAAGAAGTGCAGTCGTTACCCTAGCCGCCTGTGAAGGGAGAACCCGCTGCAATCATTCTTCAATGACAAGATCATAGATGCCCTGAGATAGAAAAGGAGCCCAATGCATGAACAAAACTAGCGTGGAAGTTGAAAATCGTTAGAATAACCTCCCTGTCTGGTTAAAGTAGTTGATCGATGTGGATATATGGAGAAAAGATCCACAGATCCCTCAGATCTGAGGCAAATAAGACTTGCTCTGGTGGAGGCTGCATCGAGTATCATTTTTTTTATGGATCGTGACAGCCATCAACGTGTGTATAGGAGATAATGGTGGCGATCTGTTAGAGCAGGGTGTCACTTATGACAATGGAGAATGGAGAAAGTGATGAATACGCAGGAACCAAATCAGCTAAAATGTCTGTGGACAACTAATAGAAAATCAATCAATATGCATGGCAAGAATGCAAGGCATGGAATGACGAGCAAGAAAGTAAGCATGGAAAAGCAAGGATGAAGCAATTCATGGTGATGGTGTAGTAACTATGAAGACACATGAAAAAAATTAATGGAGCAATTTGCATGTAAATGGGCATATGGCTTCATAGTGATGGTGTAGTCACTATGAAGACACATGAAAAAAATTAATGGAGCAATTTGCATGTAAATGGGCATATGGCTATAAGACCTGGTAAGACATGCATACCCCTAGTAACTCACCTATAAAGTCCGGAAATAGACTTAGGTGATAGGGGGGTGTATATGAGATTCCTGGGTAAAAAATTGAAGGTGGTTGGTGATTATTCCAAGTCAAGTTTAAAGGGCGGATTGTTAGGGTTAACCTTGACTTGAGATTGAGCCAAATGTGGTTTAGGTCTAGCACATGTTTTTGGGCACATGGTTTGTTGTAGCACATGGTATTTGTCCCATGTAAGGAAGCTTCTATAAGGCTTGAGGAGGCACCATTGTAAAGTGGCCTCGAGGTGAGCGGTGGCTACCAGTTTTGGTCAGATTAATGAAGATCTTCATTAGTGCTGATGGTCAGATTAATGAAGATCTTCATTGGTGCTGATTTTTTCTCCTCATAGGGTTTTCCAATGTAATAAATAGTTGTGTCTATATATGGTTGCTTATAATTGTATTTTGGGGTTTTCAATGTAAATGATTGTGTCTATGTATAATTGTTTGTAATTGTATTTTATTCTCGTTAATTTTATTTTAATAATACTCATTAAAATCCAAACATAAAATACTAGAATTCAGGAATGAAAAGGATTTCTTGAAATAATATGTATAGAAAATTCAAATTTCCAAACTTCCAGTGACTCACATAGAGGAAGTGGTCCATATATAATGAAAGCTTGCAGGTATCTATTGTGAGAATTGTAAGTGCATATTTTTCGCTAAGTCTAGTGAATAGTGGAATAGGCTAACTGAGAGATAGAGTTTGCAAGTGTCCTTCACAGTAGCGAAATCATAGGTCAAGTCGTCGACTTGAGGGTGGCATTAAATGTGAATTTCTCTTTGTGGGAAATAAATTACTCTACAATATTTTTCTAAAACCACATTATGTTTAAGATAAGTTCATATCCAATTTTATAATATTGCGTTTAAATCTTAAACTCTCTGGTGGGAACTAAGTGTATGTAATGATTTATAAACCAACATGTAAATGACTATGGACCTGGACTTTTATGGAGTGTGTGGTTAAATGATTAATTTTGCATGTAACACTTATATGTTTTAATGTTTTATTAAATGATACTAGTATGGTAAAATGAATAAATATAAAGACGAAAAGAGAATTTATGTTGATGCAATGCACATGTATAATTTTAGATTTAGTTTTATTAGAATCCCAATTATAGACCAATCAAATTTAAAGTTGTAATTTAAATTAATATAAAAGGAAACTCAAGAGAAGTTGAAGTGGGTACCCAAATGCAAGGTTAGAGGGAATGGGTGAGTATACCTTAGAGTGGTTCAAATCTCAATTATAACATTGTGTAAGTATGGGTCATAAAATTTATAGTTGAAGTGTCAATATTTTATGACATGATAAAATCATGGATATCACCTTAGGGAAATGAGTAGTATCAGTGTAGATGCGATAAATTTTGGGAATCTGTAAGGTTTTTTGAGTTTTAATAATAAAATCTTATGGATTCCAAACATGTAATTTATCAAGAGCCCAGTGCATTAAAACCATCAACATACTTGCATACAATAGGGAAAGCTTTCAAAAAAAATTCTCTAAGTTTCCAAATCTATTAGTTGATATAGAGTCCTTATGTATGCTAAGGGATGGAGAGAGAGTGGAGGACAATAAAAGTGATAGTTGTCAATTGACAGACACCCCTATATGTTGGCATGTACATTGAAAATGCATGGGACAACAAAAAAATTGTTAGTGGATACGATCTTCTATATGATGTAATGGGCATTCCTAAAAAATCATACTAGACCTTGACACAAGAATATCCTTGAAGTAATATGAAACTAGGTATTCCAAGAAAACATGGTGTGGTATAGTTGGATCTAAGAGCTGGAAAAAAAGGTTGAGTACTAGTGAAGTCATTAACACTTTGAGGAATAGCATTTTAGTAAATTCTAGTGAGTGAATAGTGAACAATGAAAAGCTGAAATCTTAGAGGATGAACATCCCACTTGTGTTTCTACCTGCATATGAGAGAATACATCCACCAAATGATATGGTGTTTATTAACATTCAAATAGTGGAAAACTGCATGCACTAAATAGAGGATATATGATTCTATTAGGTATATAGTAGATAGCAAAAGAAGAAAAACTTAGAGGACACATGTCCCACATAGTAATTTACGATTTCATACATGACATGACACCCAATAACCATTGGATGAGATGTGTCAAATGGGACATGTCTTTGGAAAGTGACGAAGACAAGACATAAAAAACGAGAAGGAACAAATATATTTAGAATATTTTGAGATGACAATGAACTCGATGACTGAATGGAATCCAAACATTAGAAAGAAATAAAAAATTAGTTAAGACATAGTCAATAACTCATTAACATTAAGGGGTGTTTTTCCTTGTACCCCATTCAGGATTTTCCCTCAAACCACTATATAACAAAAAATGGAGGCTGCAAGGGACTTCATTCCCTCAATCCCCATAATACCCTTCTAGATGTCATAGTCCCCAAAGGGATTTGAGTATATGTTTTTATACTATAAGAAAGTGGAATATAAGAGAGAGTACATAGGAAAGACACATGACACTCATAAGAAGACAACTCGTTAATCCATATCTAGGACATATACATTCAAAATGATTTGAAATTTCAAAAGCATATCCATGGTTACATTGTTTAACAAGCTTTGTTTTTTTGGACACTTTTGAAAATTCAACCCAAAATTAGAGACAATGGGTGTCTAGATTTCTCCAACAAAGAGGGTAGCGAGGATCTAAAAAAAAGGGGAGAATAAGAAAAGTAAGGCTTGTGGTTGAAACCCATTCTAGTAAGTTGCTAGAATGACAAATGACTAATAAGACTCTAACCATGAATAAATTCCCATGGGTGAAAATTTGAATTTTGGAGACATTGAATAGAATCTTGTGGACATGGACATGGAAACCAATATGATACTTACAAAGAAATTATAGGAACCATGAGGAGCCCAAGGTTTTAGGTGCAAAATTGTTGAGAAGATAATTAAAATTTAACTATGGGTCAAGAAATAAATGCCCAACTAATCTCACTCCTAGCAAAAATACAAAGTCATTTGTAGCAAAGATAGAATTCTAATAACATTACTAGGAGTATAAGTGGTTCAAGAAGGGACTCTCATAGAAGGTCCCACAAGTCAACAAGGTCCTCATGTGATGATGTATACCAACCATCTCCATCATTATCATATGTAAATGAGTCATATACCTTTGAGGATCCATTAAGCAACCTAGATATTCATTTGAATAGTCACCAAATAAAGAGACATCGTTGAGCATCATGTAGGGAGAATTTTACGAGGAGGAACTACCCACCTTTGTGGTGAAATCACGTATGGACAAGAAGTTGAGGTATGTATATCAATGAAGAGGAAATACTTTCAAATTCATGACTATTAAGGAAACATGAAGGCCATTATTTATTTTTATAACTTGATTGAAAAAGGTTCACTTTTGTGGGAACATCACTAACATATTGAATTGATCAAGGATAACAATTGCTTGACAACAATTTAAGAATTGTTTTCAATAGAAACACCTTCCCAATCATTATTATGAAAGAAAGTGAACAAACTTCATGAACTAAAGCATGGACAAATGTGATTGAATTCCTCTACTTTCCAATTGTATATTACATTAATGCTAACGACTCCTTGTTTGATGAGTAAACACAACCATATAACTAAAGTAGGAAATAAACTTAGTAGAAAGCTATGGAAGAAGACTAGGTTGATGCCAATAGAGTAGGCCATGTTAGCAACATGTGGAATCCATGTTATTTCCTTGACACCCACACATGGGAGATATAAATGAATGGTTTAAAAAGAATCTAAACATGGTATATGGAATGAAATTTATTGAGATAACTTGGACAACAACGAATGGTTAGGAATCCAATTATTGGAAGGAAACTTAAAACCCTTCAATAAGAGCGAAAATAAATTATGATTCAATTTTTACTATTATTCTATATGAATACTAGGTGATGAGTAGGAGGAAAGAATGGAAAGAGAGAAGAGAAGGACAATACTATAACAATTTGATAACCAACCAAAATGGTCCATGGACTTAACCATTGGTACAAACTCCGCGAATTGCATGATAATCCATATGAAAATGAATAGAGAAAATTAACTATCCCTCATCTAACAATGGAGTTTTCTCCCCATGGGTTTCATTAAGGTAATTAAACATGTTTTCATGGCATGTTTGACTAATATGTTTATTGTGGCTTCTACTTTGACTTTCCATTTATATAACGAAGATATTGAATAGAATAATTCCTCACTAATACAACCATAAATGCCAAGATAGTCCCTGCACAACTGATAATTTTCTAACTTTATTGTGTAAATCCATACACATAATGGGGTTATATGTTGCAACTAATTGTCCATTGGAATATCCCAAGTAGTATGTAGATCGATTTATTACTTATTCTTGTTGTAGGCATAACTACAGCCATCCAAATTTTGAATTTTTTTAGTCTCCTAATTTGATTAACATTGTAGAATAATTGAATCAAACTTAATTGATTTCATAGACTTCTATCCCTTCAATATTTGAGATGTGTCATTTTCTTCACAAAAATAATTCTCTCTTAGCCAAAATTATGAGTGATTTATCCAATAATTAGATGGATTAATAATCTCTTTAGTGGATGGAATTTGACCAAGGCAATTTTCCAATTTTCCTAAAACATCATATACGTTACGTCAACAACTTCCATGCATACACAAATTCATGCCATGTCACCTCTACTTCCATGGTAACCATTATGATATCTTATTTATACAAAATCAAATGCCAAAAACTCATCCTAATTCTATTCCTACACCACCAGATTGCCACTCTAATAATTTTGACATGCCCACTAGATAGAATTGTACTTCGCCAAAATTTTCAAATTTTCTTAATCTCTCCCTATAAGATCGAGTATTTCATTTTCTTTACAATTATATTCATACATATAGATTTTAAGGAATATTTCTAAACTTTCCTAGGACACTCAATTGGAACCAAACTCTCGGCCTCTTTCATCACCTTCCCTATGGATTATAACCCAAATCTATTCACTCAACCTTGCAACAACTATGCTTTCTCAACAATATCCTTAACAATAACCACTCTTATGTTCCTCCTTAATCTCAACAACAACAATCACAACTCCAAATAAAAATTGGTTCCATTCTATACCTTTTCCCATAATCCCATGATGATGAACATGAGTTCTTATACCACCCTAATAGGTACCCAACCTCATATTTGACTCCATTGAGGAAATGGGCTAGTGACAACCAAAATTTATCCTCCAAATCTCCTATATAGATGATAAATCCAAAACTCATTAATTCTACCCTAAATGAATACATTGATCATATGCTAGTATGACCTCACAGAGCATAAAGCCACAAATACACTTTTAAGAATTTAAGGAAACTAAACACATGCATATATTTTATAATTGCACATAGAAAGTTGTTAGAAATCCATTTAGATGACTAATCTATACAAACTACAATGTAATTAACCTACCACAAATAAAATGAATTACTAACAAGACACTTATATGCCATGATGAATGTAACCGACATGGAATGGAAAGGATAGTGTGATTTTTTTCCTATCCATTTATGATCTAATAACTCTACCATCCTTGAGCTAATACAATAAACTAAGTAGTAAAAATGGGGCACTCAATTTACTCTCAAACATACAACTCTCATTAGCTATGACC
Organism: Pseudotsuga menziesii; assembly: GCA_001517045.1. Lineage (NCBI taxonomy): Eukaryota > Viridiplantae > Streptophyta > Pinopsida > Pinales > Pinaceae > Pseudotsuga > Pseudotsuga menziesii. Next base: position 508,272 of record LPNX010497949.1, read on the forward strand.
CAAAACCCATCTCAACAACTATGCAATGTATCAGAAGAGAAACAACTTAGAATTCCTCAAATCATCATTATGTCTATAATCTAGGCACCCACTGACCTACATGCCAAAACCATTATCCTATCAACATTCATATTGAAAAAAAATAGCCTAACACAACCAACCTATATGTTGATATAAGATGCCATAAACAACTCTTAATGTTATATAAATCCTTCATTCACCATCATATCTTTGCAGATGCAAAATTTCACAAAATACAATGATGTTTTGATTTGTTTTGTCCCTCTTAATGTCCATCTCCATTAAATCAGGTTTGATCTCCCAATTTCCCTATACTTATTGTCAGTCTTTCCCAACCATGGAACACCAATCATGCAATTGCACCTATTTGAATAATATTGTGATCCTTCTCAACCCTTTTGGGCTATCTCAATTAACCACACACAAATATAATCCACTTATACACAACAACAATAATTTGGGAAAATGATGAGACATAAAAGGATGTAAATTTTTGATACCTCACTAAGATATTAAAAAATGATAAAAATACAAGGAAGAAACATTGCACGGGGAATGAGAGGTGTCATATTTTCAAGGTAGGTATATTCAAACCTCATAAGTGTTATCAAGAATAGACACACTCTCCACCATTTCACCCCTCACTTTTCCTTCCTTTTTCCATTTGTTGGGAGATAGACCCTTCTCATATGTTCTTATGCCATCCACGTGGATTTTTCCTTAATTTATGGTATATATATATATATATATATATATGTTATGTTTTTCCTTGAACATGAGGTTCTAACTAAGAAAAACAAGCATTAATAGAATACATAGCACACTTGGTTTTTAACATTCATTAGTGAGGTGTTAGAATTCCCCCCCACTAATAACCTCACATGACCACATTACAAGTTAAGACATTTACATCATGCACATTATGAGATTCCCTTAGCTTGAATCCTATCAAAACCACATATTTGACCCTTGATTCAACATATATTTGACCCTTGATTCAATATATAAGCTAAACATATATACCTGGATTGGTATCCAAAGGGGTACTAAAAGAAAAAAACTTTAGAGGTAGGGCTCTCTTTAACATGCGTAGAGATCCTCCAATTGCATCTCATGCTCCCTTAGTAGGTAGCCTTAGCATTTAGAAAGTAGATTAAGGTACATAACAAACCACGTTATCATAAGATAGTGCCACAATAGTTGGCATAGTAGCTCGCTAGCATTGCCCCATAACGAGAAATCATTGAAGTCATCATATTCAAAAAATAAAAAGCTACCCAAGGGTACCTACTAGGTTAATTATGGTCCACGCTTATATCATATGTATTTTGTATTGCAATATGAGGTAGTTTACAACAATTGTACTTTTTTCAAGTTGTATGATGTCGTTGACACTCTTTGCAAGCTTCTTCCAACCATAAAGGAGTGGTAGATATAAGGGGACAAAAATTGGTTACTTCTTCTATTTGTTATGAATGGGTAACAACTACCACATTATCATATTGCAAGTTTATGTCATTAGAGGCAAGTTTATCTCATGAGATGTTATCAACTCCAACAAAGGTTTAAATCCTCAAAAAGTGATATGTTTACCGCTCATACATCGACATGCCTATACTAAAAAAAATTAATTAACAAATTTACCATAATTGTAAAATCGAATCAAATAATCACATACTTTAGAATTATAATTAATATCCCACTTCTTATTAAATGCAAATACTTACTCTTTTTATATCAACTTTCATTATAATAAATACCATAATAAAATATCATCACATTAATACCTCTTCATTTATATATAATTTTACACATATACTTATATTCCATCTAAAAATGATTTCACATCTGATTTTTCCTTCAAAAATTATGTCATATTATAAGATTGTACACCAGTATATCAAATTCGAAGATTGTATGTATATCACATTCGAAGATTATATGGACTTTGGAATGTATAGTTTAAAACATGATCACGATGCTTTCAACTTTTTATATTTGTTTGTGGGTACATAATGGAAATCTTGCTATCCTACTAAAAAAACTAACATATTATTCAAGTGGGGTAAGGGTAATGAAGATTCTTATATTAGGATAATTAAAAATAGGTATGGGACAAGACGATAAAGTAAAAATAGGTTAACTATGGGACAAGATAATAAAGTAGACAGGAAATAACATTGAGATATTGGTTAGGAATCATCATTTCATGGATTAGTGACTAATTGGCTATATGTGCATTACATAGTTGATAATTGAATATTTTAAAAATAAATTATTAAAAAATTTGTAAAAAAAATTAAAAAAAAATTGTGAGATTTTTTTGGATATTTTTTTTTATATTTTGTAAATTGTAATTAATGTAAATGTTGGGTTTTAATTATAACATCTGGTTCAATAAGTACACAATAGAGATATCTAGTATAAGGAATCATTCCCAAAACTTTTGCATGAAGCTCAAAGCATTTAATCACACAAGATAGCCCTCGATCTAAAATATATAAAGTTATGGAGATATTTTATTATTATTATTGTTTTGAAACGTAAAAAAGAAAACATATAGAACATATCCATTTGTTGGGAACTGACATTAACCCAAATAAGGTTTGGGTGTTCTAAGAGCTTATACCATCCATTGTGACTTGTTGCAAATGCTATCAAACCTTGAACCACCTAAGGGGGGTGATTGCAGGAGCTACCCAACATGGACCCTTGATAAACATGGTTACGAGTTTTCCCCACCTATACAACCCGAGGAGAGTTGTTGCATGTGTTACCCCACCCACATCACTTGCAAAGTGTAGTTGTGGTTGTTATATATCTCCACACTACTAATATTAAGAATTTTCCAACTCAATTCATTAGAAACGAGAACATACCTCGATCCACACATGACACTTGCAATATAACAACACAATCTTTCTATGATCAACCTAGAAGGTGAGCCTATGCATTTTTCTCTCAATATAATATAGTTTGCTAGGTCTAAGCAAATAACAAACTAGGATAATATGCTTTATAATACACATGAGTAGCATACGAATTAAGCAAGGAGGTATCATTGTGGTTGGAAATAGTGACAACTCGATCACATGAAAGAATAATACATAATTGTATGAACAAAATACATATTTGATGGTGACAAATTAAGGAAGGAGGTTGTGGTTGGAAAGAGTGACAAGTCGATCACATGAAAGAATAATACATAATTGTATGAACACAATACGCATTTCATGGTGTCCTTGTTAGTAATTGCACCCGTGAAATAAGAGCACAACCATGTCTACAACATATTAGTCTTTTTAGCAGTCTGAGCTCAACGGATATGGTTCCTTCCCTAGCCACCCCCCTCCTCCTTTGCATGGCTATTGGTAGAGGTCGAGAGTATGAGTATGGCAGAGCCAGTGGATTAGTGATAGGTCCTTGCGCGATGACCCATGGTGTGCTCTATCAACTACAACAACGACGACGATTGTTGGCGGTTCTTTGGCTTGGTGAAGGTGAAGCAGTTTCTAGTGGCGGTGCCCATTGTTGGATGGGCATGGTACTATGTAGTTGGCCTTTGGCGGTGGTGGTCCCTGCCTTTTCCAAATGTAGACGATGAACCATTTTGTAGCCAGCCTTTGGCGGTGGTGGTTGCGGCCCTATTCAAACGTTGACGGTGGTCCATTATACAGCTGACCTTCAGTGGTGGTGGTCGCGACCTTTTCCAAAGCCCCTTGTAGTCGGCAACCCATTTTCTCTCCACATAGTATGTGGCGACTCCTTAGATGGTGGCTCTTCCAACTGGGTTCTAAACTAAAGTCCCTAGTTGGGGAAAGATTTGTCGTTGTTTGAGATTTGTTGCACTTGATGGGGAGGCTGATTTTCAGATGGTTTATATATTTTGGCCATTTTCTGCATTTTATGTCTTTTAGAGCAGTTTTTGTTATGGTGTTCTTTGCACAATTTGGATGCCTTGTAATAGAGCTTTTTAATATTGTAGTTTTTAACTACTTCTTGCTCTTTGAGCAGAGTTTTTATTTATTTGAGGTTATATGTGCTCAACGCAAAACTTTGATGCCCTGTTATAGATATGTAAATGGTGCTCACGATCCTTCTTGCTCTTTGAGCAGTGTTTGTGCTTTGCACTTGTAATACCATCGGGTCTCTTTGAACAATGTGTTCCGTTTTGTTTAATAAAATGCGATTTTTTTTCGTGGAAAACATATAAACTTCATATAATAAGTTAACGACACATTACTCAAAATGTAGTATAAACTATCTTTATCCAAAACAATGAATCATCCAAAATGCAATACAACTATTTCCAATTCTATCTCTTATTTATAACTCAATACATGGTAAAAGTAAAACAAAATGAGCTTTTTACATAACTTTAACATGTAAATGATCATGGAATTTTTATTGGTTAATGGGTGATAATCATTAATTACACAATTCCCTATACTAAGTGCAAGTGCATTATCTTCAAAATTCAAGACAACATTAGAAAGGGGCGCTACAAAGACTCATACTTATATCTTTCTAGTATTCACTAGAATGGTTTTCAATATGATTACATATGGCTAACATTTCATTGAAAGAACATGCCATCTTAGTGCTAGATACTCTTAGGGCCACAAACATACTCTAAAGCATAAGGCAAGATTACATATTGTTGACATTTCATTGAAGGCACATGCCATCTTGGTACAAGATACCCTTGTTTAGGCCCACACCAAGAGACATACTCTAAAGCATTTGGCATAGTGATGGAGCCCAAATTCTTGGAGTGTCTATTAAAGTTGTACATTAAAAAATGGAGCCCAGATTCTTACATTGTCTATTAAAATTGTAAATTAGATGACAAACATACTCTAAAACATAAAACATAAAGCATAGAAATAAAGCCCCAACTCTTACATTATCTACTAAAATTGTGACTTAAAATACAATTATGGAAAAGAGTTTTCCTTATATTGTTTAGCTCAATGTCTAAAAGTCAATGTTCCTCCTTACAAACTTTGATTGTTCACCATAACCATCAAGATAAATGATGTTCCAAGAATTACTTATGCATCATACTATAAATCTAATCTAATAACACAGGGTTTAGCAAATTAATATGAAATTACTTATACCTGATGGTCGCATCATACTACAAATCTGGTTGAATCATACTACAAATCTAATCTAATAGGAATTAATACAGGCTTTAGGAATTTAATATGGGGATTGAAACTTCAGTTTGTAAGTAAAAACCTGCAACTTTTAGATTGAAAAGATAGTTAGTTGAGCTATCACTTTTTTATTGGTTTCCTGTCAACTTACAATCTTCAGGTATGGGTGACAGTCGATTTTTGCTTTGATGAGGCCACACTTTTGACTGAAAAGGTGTTTGCCCCATTTATAGACCTATCATGTGGTATCCCGTCTGCGATTTTCTCTTTTCAGGGTAATCATGGGACGTTGCTGGACCCTGTTTCTGAGCAATCATCCTATGCCATCACTCTAAATCCACTGTTGCTAATAACATACCACTTTTTTAACATGGTCTGTTCTGTTTTTCAATTCAATCTTGCTTCGTATTTCTGCAGATAGGGTTTTTCTATCTCTGTGAGTACAATGATCTGTGGAGGCGTATGAATTTTTCTTTCATTTTTCTTTAAGTAGCTACGAATGGAATAGTTCTACTATCTTTTCTGACAGACAAGTCGCCATGTCTACTCGTGAACATATGGGAGTGGGCTTCGGTTGGTTGGGTGCTCTGTCTGCCCCACCACCCACTAACCATCATGTGCCCATTGCCAACCCGCCCACTGCTAAACTTTTCATGATTGTCTCTGTCAAATCATCTACAATTCTTCGTGTAGACGATTCCAATTCTTTCCACCGAAGACTTCCTTTACACTGCTTGTCTTTGATCTACCTCTTCTTCATTGGTATTAAGGTTTTTTTCGAATACTTGTTCCTAGTTTATGTAAGAGTAAAGTAGCAGCACCAAACGCTTTTGAGCCCACCTCTGCTTGTTGAAATGGAGGATGATAGGTCTGTCCGTATCTGCATGCAACATCAGCTTTTTGAAAAAAAATGCAGGACTAGATAGAATATTGTCCTCCATAGTTTGCCATGATAAATAAGATTCTTCAGATCTAGTTCTTCCATTGCCCAATTGGAACAAGCTCCATCTCTAGATATTAGAGCAACTGATATGGATCATTTGGTGAATAGTGTATGAATGGTGTTTGACACTGGAATCCAGTGCTGATGGGTCCTCAATATCCCATGAGATGGGAGAGCTCTTCACAGCAATGGTGGTTTGCAACACCTGTGGATTGGGCAGCAGCCAATGGGCATTTTGACGTTGTGAGAGAATTGCTGAGATTAGATGGCAATGTTCTTATCCATCTCACTTCACTGAGAAGAATAAGGAGGTTTGAGGCCATGTGGGAGGACGAGGCTACCTTCATTGATGCAGCGAAAGGCCGAGGCGTTGTGGCCAGGGAGCTTTTGGGTGAGTGTGAAACAAGGCATGGGAACATCCTCATTGATGCAGGCTATGGTGGGTGGTTGCTCTACACTGCTGCTGCTGCTGGGGATGCTGAGTTGGTCAGGTATCTGTTGAAGAGGGAGCCATTGTTGGTATTGGGAGGAGGAGAGTATGGGATTTCGGACATGTTGTATGCAGCTGCCAGAAGTAAAAATGCTGAAATATTCAAGGAAATCCTTGGGCTTGCCAATGATCTCAAATGTCTCAGATGCAATCAGGAGAAGGATGCAAAAATATATGATCCTTCGCTTTCATTTCAAATGATGAGCAGGGCCATTCATGCGGCTGCAAGAGGGGGGAGCGTGGAGATCTTGAGAGAGCTGTTGAAACATTGTCTTGATGTTTCCTCGTACAGGGATAGTCGAGGCTCAACTGCATTGCATTCCGCTGCAAGCAGAGGCCAACTTGAGGTGAGCTCTTAAGATTTTAAGTTTAACATGTCATCTGGCCTCAAGAGTCTTTTAAATATATCAAGGAAATATTATGTTCAATCTCTAGACTTTCCCTTGAGCGATTCAAACTATGCCTTATATGAATGGATCAGGACTATTGTCAAGAATAGCTACAGTTTGTCAGCTATCTATTTGCCGTTGTGCTTTCCCTGTTGTTTTCCTGTGTATTTCCTCCTCTTTCAAGTGGTTGTTCTTGACTTGGCTTGTTTCAGTAGTTTGACTCATTTTTCTCAAGGATTCTTGAATATAGAAGTACTAAACTATCCGGGATGCTCTTGGATTCTTGACTGTAGTACTAAACTGACAATGAGAGACGACAGTGAAATTAAGAGGAATGATGTAGAACTAGCTCAACATAGGGCATATGAATAACATAAAAAGATGGCTACCTTATTAGGTTCTGTTGGTTCTTAAGGGTTCATTTAGACACATAAATGACTATTAGCTTAGCAGTATATTAAGATCACTTCTTAAGTCCACCGTTTATTAAGGTCAGGATAATTTATCTTACAGCTTTGTCATAATATTTTTTATGGAGCCTATATTTTACGGCCCTGGACTGGGATTAAGGTTTTGACAATCTATGACTACAAATCTAGATTTTCTTTTTATACACTCATTGTGCCTTCGCTAGAAGACATTATACCTTGTTTTTGGGTTGCAAAGTGCCTCCATTTATCCTGTCAATTGAGACAATGTACAACCCTTTCATTTGGAAGTAGTTTGCATCCCTTTATCCTTCTATATGTTGTGTAGAATTCATAACATTTCAACTAATTTACTAACATTTCTGAATAATTCCTAATGGTTTTGTTAGTTGAGCTATATTGTACAATTTGGAGGAATCACATCCAGTAATCTTTAATACAACTATTAGATATATGCCATTCTCATGGTTGGAAAACACTCAAAACTATCCAGCTAATATGCATGATTGGGTGGTGGAAATTAGACCTATAAGAAACAATATAGGCCAATGGCCGTCAAATATATGTTTGGGTAGTGGGATTTGCATATGACAAAGAGGTTATCCGAACATTTCATATAGATTTCAATAAATGATGAGTCTGATGCATGAATGGGTAGAGGTATTGAGTTCAGAAGTTGTCAGATTCCTTCATTTTACTCTATTACTTCGATATTTTACTGTATGTGGTACTGACTGAATACGATTGGAAAGGCTAAGGGTTGTGCATGAATATTTAAGTCAGGCCATTTGCCTTCTGTTTGCTCTCCCTTATTTTATCTTTTGTAGGCCTCTTTAATGGCTGAATCTGTCTTCTTCACAGTCGTCAAAACGTACACACAGAAGTGTTGCTTCATTGTATGTTGTATGTGAGTTTCCTAGTTTAGACTAGCAATGTTAGTAAGGCTATCCCCAAACGTTAGAATCAGGTAAGCCTCTCCACTCGACTTGATAGAATTTGTAGCTTCTTGCCTTTGTAGTGATTAACTTAGTGTCCAAAACTTGTTAAACTTGTTCAAATTCTTCCTGTTTATTCTTTGGCAGTCGCTCCTTCCAAGTAGTATTGTCATCCATAGATGCTGCATGAAATGTTAGTCCTCCTCCAGTCACTTTAGTCCAACATATAAAAACAAATGTTCATACGCTACTTCTGCATCTACTTGCATTCAACTCATAACTCCTCTTACAAAGTTGTCATTTTATAAAAAAGCTCACTTTGCTTGTCTGATATGGATGGCAATGTTAGTATCAAAGTGAGGCAGGATGTTATCACGTTAGCCCAGGGACTTCTACCCCAAAGATGGCTTTTGGATTCACGAAACTTTTGGTGCTGATAACGTTTCATAAACCACCTCTGTGTCAGATTTGTTAACCATGTTAAATTATTCACAAGGCACACACCCAACACACAATTAGAGAGAAATTGACTATTTAAATATTTCATCATTTAAGCCCAACTTCTGAACTGCAATTATTGTTAGGTTTTCCTCCAATTTGTTTGCTATTTGGAACCTGCACTTTCACTTTATGCTTTCCTTTCATTTGTCCAGCACGATGTTTGATTGTCTGCTTCTTTTTATCACCTAATGGGAGAATTCTGATTCTTTGATCTCTTCAGAGGTGAGATGAAGCATGATACTTTGTATAACTTAGGTTCTAAGCCAAGGATTGGTTTTTCATGTACTAGTAGTAGTTGGATGCAAAAATGTCTCTAGAGAACATGTTGTCTGTCTTGATATTGTGCTTTTGTCATACAGTATTTATCTCAATAGCTGCTGCTAATGGACATTATATCTTGCAATGATTCGAGTTCAGTCAAGATGACTGTAAATCCTGAGAATACTGTTAACAAATCACTGAAATACATACTCCCAAAAAGAGTAGATGAAATGTTGCAAACATGTACATGTTGGCGTAAGAATTATCAAGATTTTGATTTTGAGCTGGAAAATCTCGGGCCTTAAACATAACTCCATCCTTATTATAATATCCACGTGTTGACAGTGGCTTGGCAGATCTCCACTGCTGCTTACAGTTTTTTCATCAGTGCACTGATCGTTTTCTACTCCATTTCATAATACATGCCCGGTTTTGTAGTGCAGGTGGTTCAGGAGCTGCTTCTAGCATCTCCAAATATTATAGTGTCCACGGATGATCAAGGAAACACAGCAATACATGTAGCAGGTTACAGAGGCCACTTGGCCATTGTTAAGGAACTTTTGTTTTCTTTTCCATCACTACTACTTGCAACAAATAATGATGGCAACACTGTCTTACACATGGCTGTAGCTGGATTTAAAGCTTCTGGTTTTAGGATGCTTGATAAGCAACTGGATCTTGTGAGACATCTAGTTTCAGATAGAACTATAGATTTGCCAATCATTGTCAATTGCAAGAACAGGGAAGGAAGAACTGCAATGCATATGGCAGTCCTTGGAAAGGTGATTCATGAAAAACTTGTGGAACTGCTCCTGTCAGCTCCCGGGTTAGATATCAATGCCCATGACAGAAATGGAATGACTGCTGTTGACATACTGGAACTAAACCTACTATCTGGTATAACATCAGAGGCATTGCTTAAGCAGCTGGCTTTAGCAGGCGGAAAAGCAATGAGGTCCCGGGACTCAGCTTTAAGCAATGCCAATGTTTATTATGGAAAGATTCATGGTTCAGATAACAGTCCAGGCACATCATTTAGGTCTGTGGATGCAGACATCAATATATGCACACATATTGAAGATATGTCTGACCAGGCTAAAGCTGTTGAGGGCCTTCTGGAAGTATCATCCAGGAGGCTTAGTCCCTATGCATTGTTTGATTGCAATAACAGGAGAAAGCATTATGTGGGGAATCAAAAGAAGCTTACCGCAGCTAACCAAGCCAGACAACGCCTTGCAACTCTTCTTGGATGGTATAATGGAAGAAAGGCAACCCAAAAGCAAGAACAGGGAATTCAGAAAAACAAACAGAACACAGAAAACAAGTCTAAGACATTCACAGAAGAGGAAGAAAGTCCCCAAATAAAGCACACTAAGGATTGGCTTCATCATAGGAGAGCATCTGAGAATCCATTGCCACTGAGGCAAAGATTCTCAAAAACCTCAATATCAGGCAATCAAAGTTTTTCATTCACAAGGAAAACCCCTAGTCCATCAACAAAGCACAGGCTTCCAATGCTTTGTGGCAATGATTTTGATGACGCAGTTTCACCTGGGATTTCATCATTTGCATCATCATCAAGGTCATTTTCAGAGTCTCCAGTAGCATCCCCATTATCGCTAAGTACAAGACTTAAGTGCTTCATTCACAACAACGGATCTACACCAGTCTCACACAAGACCTCTAAAGATGGTTCAGAAGGTGATACTGATATTCAAGTTGATTCTGGCTCAAGGCCACTACATGATGCAATGAATCAGTATTTCTGCTTCGGTCTTCGGAATCTGCCTGCTGAGACTCACAAGTCAAAACACAGAACAGGGCCTGGGTATGGTGACTTGTGTCAAGTTGGCCAGTCCCCGAATTGGCTTGAAAGCCCACAAGTGGTTTCTTCCATGATTTGAATGTCATTACCCAAGTTGAGACAATTGATACATCAAGCTAAAGACCTCCTATCAGAAACATCACAGTTGAAACAGTATCAAATATATTATGTCCTGATGCACAAGCTTGCCAAATGAATCTTATTAGGATTTACCAAATGATATTGATTTCTCTTTTAAAACCTCACATTGCCATCATAATGAATCTAGACTACAACTACAACCACAGACAGATCTATTGTTCGCCATTTATAAATTTTAGGAGAACTACAGTCAGATCCATTGTTCATCATTTATAGATTTAAGGAGTTTGAGGACCTTATAGGTACTAAAAAGAATGCCAATAAATCATTTTTTGGAGTTCCATTTTCTTAATGGTGAAATATCCAACATCTTCATAAATGAAACCTAATTGTATTCGTAGGAAAGGACCAAATGCTAAGTATACCAAGCAAAATGGCATCGAAGAAGTGTAATTTTATCCATGTTCTCATTGCACAATGAACCTTGTGGTTAGTATTTGATTTGTAGTTGTTATCTTTATGTTTGCAAGTAATTGCAAATGAGATGTTATAGTAATGTGCCTAATTTTAAACTATCTTACTATAATTTTTTCTCTTCCCCTCTATGATCATAGGATTTTGCAATACATTAATTTTTCTATCCATATAAGAAAATTAAAAAGGATGATTGTTCCAAACAGTGCAGATGGATACAGGTGCACCACCATAAAAATAATACTTGCTGGGCTTATGTGACAATGTCATAGCTTATGTGGCAGTGATGTGGATATCATTAGTTTCAAATAGGGCTCTTTTATGGTAGTACCATGATGATTACACCCCACATGCTAACATGATTGGCACATGATAGAATATACTAACCTTACAAATGAGTAAGAGGGGATGAGGTATAAGAAATGATGACATCTAAAGGCATTGAATATGTTAGATTTGGTGTGTAGTGATCACATGGCAAGGCCCAAGAGGCTTACATGCACTGCAATTATTGTGATGAATGTGCCTTAAAATTTTTTGAACTTAATATTGAGAATTGTTAGTCAATAATGATTTAATTCGGTGTTGAAATTTGACTTCCTAAGAAAACCCATGAAGGTAACTAAAACCTTGCCATCCACTTCATTTGACAATCCATTAGTAGTTTTATATATATGCACAAAATTTAGCTTAGACATTTCATCTATGTAAATACATTACTGCATATCCATGCTGAGGTATTCCAAAAATATTACCCATTTTTTATAACAAAATATACCAAAAAAAATGTCCATACAATTGTGAGTTTTCAACTATGTTTTACATTATTTATAAGTTGGGTGTCAAGCGTTAATTATCATTGTCCCTTTCGTGGGTGAGGCTTTTCTATGTTGCAAAATCATTTTATATATTGACAAGCTAAACTGCGAGTAGCAGTTGTAGACATGAAGATAGGAAGGCATGCACAGTAGTAGGATGACAGCTAGAGATAGAGAAAATAATGATTGATTTATCCCATTCTAAAAGTAGTATGATCTCTATAGATTTGCATAGTTTATCTTTAAAATTTGTAGATTTTATGATGTACAGGCATCTCAGGAAAGTACAAGTGCATGCATGAAAAATGCACACATAGATGAAATTGAACAAAGTCAAGAGGAAAGTGTATGATATAGCCATGCAGGATTAGCATGGCTGCAACAAAGTATGTTTCTGCAGAAATAGTTCGAAGGAGCAATGTGTAGTTTGAACAAGACATTGATACATAATTTTGACCCAAATAGGATTAGCATGGGTGCAACAAAGTATATTTCTGCAGAAATAGTTCGAAGGAGCAATGTGTGGTTTGAACATGACATTGATGCATAATTTTGACTCAAGAAAGAAAGTGCAATAGAGACGGACAACAAAAACTCAAGAAGATAGTATGCATGAAGACGATGCGCATGGAGATGAACTAATACGAAAGAATGTGAGAGAAATTGAATTAGAGAACTTGTGTGGAAAATCAGGTAGTATAGTGTGCATATATTGCAAAAAGGAAGAAAGTTAGAACACAATGAAGACCAAGGAGCACACACAAAACAAAGCATAATGTGCATGAGACAAGTGTAGGAGGAACAACATGTGGAAGAAGATGAAAATGCACATGGCAATTGAATAGGCAGAGAGAAAGACAAAGAGTCAATCTAATAATTGGAGTGCCAAAATATCATAAATAATGTAAATAGATTATAGAGATTAGTAAAGGAAAGAGGATGATCATCCTAGATAGATGAGATGGATTTTGAGTGGCAGATCACTAGAGACTAATATACTGCTATATATATATATATATGCTATGTTGTGTCATATTAATGAAACAATGAACTTTCCACCTATGAACCATGTGACTAGTTCATAGTAGTTTTTCTCATTGGGGATGATGATGCTAGGTATTTTCCGTCTTCACAAGAACTAAACCAAGAGAATCAAAGATTTGGAAGCCTCTTTTTTATATAATGTTGTACACATATATGTGGGAATACTATGTTGTCTACTGACACAAACATTTAAGTAATACATTAGATACACCACAAAAGGTGTATGTAGATAGGTTGGGTACTCATCAAAATCATAGTGAGCACTCTTACAAATTGATATTTGCTTAGTAGCTAACCTTGAAGAGATTATAAAACCAAGGTATCACTAAGTGCATATCTAAGTTGAAGGTCTTGAGAAAAAGATCTTCAAGGCCAAACAAGGTCTATTCAAGGTGGTGGTAGTGGGGTAGCAAGTTAATTTCAACACCCATAATGTCTTAGAAATTATTTAGTCAAATCTTGTTTTCAATTATTTCAGCATCTCTCTTTTGTTGTCATGTTATTTGTTTTTCTTTTGTTGTCATGCTATTTGTTTATAATATCTAAATAAGATTGCCACCAAAATTTGTCCAAAATTTTTAATGTTTTTTCTCCATTAGGCACCTTTATCTAGACAAACAAACATACATAGAGATTTGTATGAAGATGGAAGATTTAACAAATAAATAAATCTTATTACCTCTTAAGAAGGAAAAAGTGTTATCTTGTTCAAAAATAATATTTGAAATAAGAAAATGTATTGGCCATTGAATAAATGAATCCAGTTGTTAAAGATTCATAAATAAATAAAAACATCATAAGAGACTCAAGATATGACTTCAACTCTCCATTTTATTAAGCAAGTTGGAATGCTTTAGAAACTATATTTAAAATTTAAAATTAAAAAGAGATATATGTATGGATCTCAAACATATCTAATCATGGAGCATAGCTACACATGTTCATGAAATTTATGGGCTTTGCATTATAATGATCTCTACATTTATTATCTCCACATGGCCATTGTTGAACACTTAACCATCACAATTGGAAGTTGTCTTTATAAAATTCATGATCATTTTCATACAATAACTAGATGAGAGAAGAATACTATACATATTTCTACTTGATTTATCCAATTCTATGTTAGGAGAGAAGGATACTAGCCGTAGGAAGGCTTTGCTAATATTATTGTGACAATTAACAATTCAATATGCTCATTAATGAAATCTACGATTTCTTTTCAATCCATTGGTCTTTCCGTTCTCTTTTCATTCCTTAATGTTCTTGTGTTTCGTGAGCTATCTTGAACCACTTTCTTGATCTTCCTTTATAATACCATGGGATGGACATCCTAAATTTTCAAGAGATAACAATTTGTCCATGAATGCCTTGTTTTGTTCAGTAGAGTTGTTACATTTCTTTTGAGCGATCAAGAGAGAATTATTGTTATTCATGACATGCTCTATATACATAACATCTACAATCATATATGATATTCCCAGTGTAGTCACATTTGTAGTTGAAGTATTATCTACAATCAAAATAATAGATACCACCATTTCTTCGCCTTCTTTACTTTGTTTTTTCTAGGCTTAATGAAGATAATAATATTTTTCTTTATATACATGCAATCCTAAGGGGTTGTCCTCCATCTCCATCCAATGCAACTGCCTCTTCACATTCAATATTTTCGAGTGATAGGATAAAAGGATTTTTAACTTTCATCATTGTTCTTTCCTTTAATGGAGTTTCACTTTTACTCTTCATGCTTTTCTTCAACAACATTAATGGTATCCTCAACTTCAACAAAAATCTTTTCAAAAATTTTAAGCAAGTTGATTTGTTCCTCTTGGATAGTTCCAACTTTTTTAAAAATGACTTCCATGCTATTTGTCTCTTTAATCAATGCAAGATAATCAATGCCAACACCCAAACCTAATCCCTTAGGTCTCTCTTCAAATTAGATTGGCTCAAAAATACCTTCTCCATTTTTTCCTATTCTTCCATGTCCCTTATATTCATATATCATTGTGATATCATAACTTGGTCCATAGATTTATTTATTTGACTATAAAGTTAAGGCATTAATACTAGTAGGAACAAGAGGAAGATGGCCTTTAATATTGTTGGGTAATTTATAGGGAACATTTCCTAATGATTCATCACATTGTTTCTTGAACTCTTCATCTTTTTGGAGGATACCATATTCTTCATTTTCCTTATTAAAATCATTTTTCATAATCCACCAACATTCCATCTTGTGTTGTTCCCAACCTAAAATCATTAGCTTGCTAAAACAAATTGTAGGCAAAGAAACAATAGTAAATAAGAAATCCTCTTTTTCTTTGTAGAAATTGAAATACAAAAGGATTTCTATCCCAAACTTGTTATTTGGTATGACCCATTCAATGAAATTCCCTAATTGTTGCTCAGCCCCTTCTATAATCCATTGAACCTCTTGTTAATTGCAAATTTCTCATTTTCTTTACATCTAGCGTTTCTTGATGGGGATAGGCTTTGGACTCAATGGATGGCCTTTTATTTGAGAAGATATGATGATGATCATATCTACATGACTCATATTTCTTCAAACCATAGGATCTCAAAATGCTTTTAACATCGTTCACTACCTTCAAAGTATTAAGTACATAAAATGCAAGTTCGAGGGGAAATGAGAAATAAAACTTTGGTGATTGGGACAATAATGCAATTCATCTAATTTGGAATATTTGTTTACCATATTCTAAAGGAAATGTCAATGGGATAACGAGAGAGGTAATTTGTAGGGTATGTCTTCGATTCCACAAAGTCTAATAATTGTGTAATCTTTAGACAAAAAATAATCACCCACTTTCAATTTCTCATCTAATTGTAATATCTTCATACAATCCACAAGAACCAGAGGGAGATGTTCACCCCTGATAAAGCATAAAACCTTATATATGAAAATATCAATATAATATTTGAATCCTACATTATGAGCATGCAAGATTATCATTGAAATCCATTATACATTGAGTAGGATTGGCATCTAAACATTATTTCTTTATCAAAGACAAGCAATTGCTTATGGATGGAACTAGCAATCAATTTAACATATTTGAATAGGACATAGGGGCCATTATTTAGGTTTTGGATGTGTTACGTTGTACACGTATTAGCTGTAATACTCCAAAATTTCATAAAAATTTAAATTTTTTCCTATGACAATAAATGTTTACAATTGTCACTTAAGAGGGACATTTAACTGTTAACAGTTAACATATTAAGGTCTAAATTAGAACTAAAACCAATTCCTTTATTAATTTCTATATCTGCATACTTAATTATTTGCTTTCATACTTCAGTATTAAAGATTGATTTTAGCAGGTGATGATATGAAGTAACATGAGCTGAAACAACTGTTTGTTTACTATGTACTAAAGATTGTTTTACTGTTTGTAAACCTGAAGGAACTTCAGTTCATGTCCGAGGCTAACTTAGCTTTTTAGCTAATGCAATGAAGTGATGCTTCTTGTACAGGTCTTTTTACAGGTAAGACGTTTTGTAATCCAGTTTCAGGGTCGAGATTAATTATCTCAACTAGCATAAATAAAATGCTAGTCTATTTGTTTAGTTTACAACTTTGAGCAAAAATGAGGTATCGTCGATCTGTATATTTTCCATATAATGAAATTGCTAAGTAGTTACTCAACGTTGAGGTCTAGTTGTTAACATTCTTAATCTTGATTTAAGAATATTAAGTTTGCCTGTAAAATTTCTTCTTATTTATTTACCTAAAATATTAAGTACTTGGAAATCCAAGCACAAGATAGAAACAGATGTTTTCTTCCTAGCTTTAACTATAACTTATACATCATATATATATTTTTATTCTTTTTGATGTTAGGTTGAAACAAACCCTACATACATTATGGAGAATGATAAGTTTTGCAACTAGATCTTACCTTATAATGTTACTTGTCATCAAGACAGTTTATATGTACTTGTATCAAGGTAAAATCCTAAGCAATTATTGCATAAACTTGGGTATAAAAGAAATGTCTATTATATATGACACTACCAGCTTCGTGCATAGTAAGTTCTATTAAAACCTAGGTATTTACCAAATGTAGGTGCAAACGACTCCAAGATAAGGTTAAAGTGAAGTAATATTGCTTTGTTTCATGGGTGGAAAGACATTACCCAGAGAACAATTCTAAAACCAAAACCTTTGCACATACTACTACCAATTACATGGTCTTCATTCTATAGTTATAAATCCTATTTAAGCAAAGATTATAACTATGATACCTTTTTAATTTATGCTATGCATCTTATGATAAAAAGAAATCTATCGATTTTTGAATGAGTTTATAACAAAGGTTATGTATAACCTTTTATTTGCAGGCTGCTCCCAGGGCTCTCGAAACTATAGAGCAAAACCCATATATCAAATTCAAATTGAACTCCACGTGGTCGTTGGTTAATGGATGGGGTTTTGACGTGGGTAAACCTCACTAAATAAGACTCAAAATCCTAAAATCACGCATTACTTACCTTATCCCTCGCTGTTGTTGAAGGTGCCGCCAGGCTCATGGCCTCATGGCCATTGATGCCATTGATTTGTCTCAGAAGGTGACGGCCTTCGATGTTACTGTCTGGCTCGGTGTGTGTGTTCTATTCTGCATATTGGCTAAGATAAAAACTTTTGTTTGGTAGCCGTGGTCTCTAGTTCTAATCTTGCAGCTCGTCTTGTAGTTTTCGCATGACAATGGGAAGTTTTTGTTTAGCTTATTCTGTGATTTTCTTACCTCGTCGAGGTACTTGGCATTTCTTATGCTCAGTTGTTAGGGTAAGAGGTCTTCTTCAGTTAGGGTTTATTGTGCAAAACCGATACAATATTGTGCGGCCAAGGCTGAAATTCTCTAGGTAATCTCATTATTTCTTTTTGCATTTTTCCATAACTTTAATTGCTAGTTTTTTTTTTTTTAATAAAGAAAAACGTAATATTTCTTTAAATTGATGTGCAAGCCTGTTCTACAAGTGGAGTTTCCCAACTGTGAACTAGAAGACTTTGGGAAAAGAGGGATCTCCATGTTCCTTCAGAAACCGGGTAAGCTTCGTTTCTTGCCTGAGGTTTCTTCTGCGATGGTGTGTGGGGTTTTGGATGATGCTGTTTCACTTGATTCGAAACTGCTTGGCCATGACTACGTTGTATATTACTTGTTTGAGAAGGCCGTATGGCCATGACTTGTTTTTACTTACAATTATTTTGGACAGGGCGTAGACTATTTTGCAGAAAAACTTGTAAAGGCCATTGGTCGTAACTCTGTTTAGTTGGTTATTAAATATGTTAAGATAGGTTTTGAAATCTTATGTGTTTTGATTAACTCTGAAAGCTTTATTGCATTGGGAGCCTTGTGTTTGGCACCGAACTGTGGTTGAAAAGAATCGTTGGTAGACTTGGAATGTGGTTGAAAATGTAGTAAATTAGTTTTAATTTAAGTTTTTAGGTTATTAATCTAACTTTGTTTAGTTCAATAAATTTCTACTCTGCAATTAAAATTGATTTGGATTACTTATTTGATTTTAGTTTATACTTGATTAATCAGTTTAATATTGTTTCTGTGTAATTGTTATTTAATATTGGGCATTTATAATATGGATATTGTAGTTGTAAAAAAAATGAAGAGTTTGACTTAAGAGAAAGAGAGTAAAACTGTAAAAACCCAATTCTGGAATGAGGAAGAAAAAGAAAGTTAGTTGCCAGTTTCCCTAATTTAGGGTTTGTATTTTTATTTTAATTTAAAACCCTGCATTATTATTGTTTAACTATAATGTGTTTATTATTTGATATTTACTCACAGTATTAATGAAAATTGCTTAGATATTATTGCCAAACCTAAGTGATTACTATACTTCATTTTACTATTTATTAGTTACTATGTTATTTTTCTGTTCGTGTAATATTTAATAACTATGTATATTTATAATAAACAAAGCTTATAGCTAGTAATTAATTATTGTGTTAAAAAGCACACAGTTACACAAACTGCGTACTGGTTTTTAAAAGACCTTCCTTTATGATAGTTCTTGTTTATATTTTTAAGAGATGTATTCTAACTAAGGAAACTTCTGAACATTCCTATAAGGAATCTGTAGAAAGTAAATAAACATAATCCTACATTCTTGATTTGATTTATCCATCAGAATTTAATCTCACCTATTGTACTAGAGTACTACCTTCTTGAAGGTGTGGAAAAATACAGTTAGGCATTTTATTCATCAGTAAATTTGAAATTAACCCTAATAATTCAATCTAATTCATTACTAATCCAGAATTCATCTATCTTTCAACAGTAAAATATTTTCTCCAAGTAATCTTAATAACAGATGAAACAGACATATAAATATATTATTTCCTAAATTCATTCATTCTTATTCCTAAGCTTGCATAGAGAAATTAGAAATAACATGTAGAACCTGGCAATATAGCAGAGGAGACAACAACTTAAGGAGCCCGTTCCTCCCAACCAACTCCTGAAGATAGTTGAACAACAAATATTAGGACCCCCGAGCCTGTCTACTGGTCCCCTTGGTTGAAAGCACTGGGTGAGAGAATTGGTTTAGAAACCTTTGCAACTCCACAGAGTAATCAACAGTAATCTTTCTGCCTGTAGCAGTAAAAACTCAACTCAAATCAGCTGCACTAGTTCAGAAATTCATCACTTTTCACTCAAACACTTCTGCTTGTCCCCTCCATCGAATTTCTTGTGCACTAATTTCACAAGTAAAGAATGAGCAGCCTCAGCTGAATTCAATGGGAAGTTTTATCAGCATGCCTAGGTATTTTGGGTCAGTTTTCACTTAATGAGCCACCTGCTCTTGTTCCACTTTCTTGGGGAACATGACCACAAAAATAGGGAAGTTGCCTCCTGCAACAACTAGAAGTAGTTTGAGGATGCTTCCAAGTGTCAATCTGTTCTCAAGCTAGCCTATTCCACCAAGTGTCTAGTAAAGCACTCATTTAACAATCTCCTTAAGGTGTTGTCTCATCTTTCATTTATTAATTAATAAAATATTCAACAATTAAATGCAATTATCCTTGACCCCATTTGGTCATTAATTACAAACTTTATAATAAAATCAAAACATAATGTCTCCTAAAACATAAAATGTTCTTGCAATTTGGGGTAGGTGACACCAGCTCACTTTAGATATCTTACCAGGGAGAGGGGTTGTTTTTTTTCTTCAAGTCCAAGGCCGGGGTGTTATATGCACCTTCTAAGGGATGGTTATGGATGGATCCCTTGATTTTTCCTTTAAGAGTACTATGGCTTAGTGGCATTGTTGATTGCCTCATTATGGGGATCGTATCCCTAAGGTTGGTGTCTAGGGCTCCTGGGGGAAGGTCACTAGGTCACACGACCCCCCTACATTATCTTCACATAGGAGACACCGTTCCATTCAGAGGCACTTGCCTCCTCTTCCAGTCACCTCAGGCACCCCTCTTGGCCTCCTTTCAACACAACACCCTCTCTCCTTGGGCCCCGAGCATTGATGATGTCATCCTAGCTACCAGACCTTCAAGCTTGATTTTAGGGGGGACTTTGAGGGTTTCTCAACACTATTAGGGTTATATGGGCAATGGCGTTCCCCCCTTGCTCACTCCATCTTTTAGAGTGGAGCCATTTTCTCAGTTTAGGTTATTTTCGTTAGTTTTTGGCAACTATGGGGAAAATGCCCCAAATTACCCATGCCTTCGATTATTTTATATTATAATTTCACATTGACATTTTAAGGGCTCGTAGGCCTGGTTATTTGTAAAAAGTGAGGTTGTAAGGTTATAAATAAGCCTCCTCACTCATTTGTAAATAACAAGACAATGGGATAAAACATTTTATGCTCTTTCTCTTTCTATTTGGGTTAGGTGATGCACACTTCTTGAGGATGGATTCTCTTTCTTTTGCAAAGTAAATATGGATGATTATAGGGCTTGCATGTTGCTACAATTTAATGCTTGAATGGTTTTGTATAAATCTTGTAGATTGGATGACCTAAATCATTAAGGTTTGCTCATTATTTGTTAAACTTAGTAATTTTTTATTCTTTTAGTTGAATTGTACTGATTTTTGGTGCATTCTTCTAACCTAGATAGGGTTTCTTGCTAATTCCTATCATCTTGCAACTTGGAAGACCTCCATTGTTGGATTCTTTCACTAGCATATTGGCCTTATACTTCCATTTTTGCTTTTATTTAGGCCCTCACAACAAACCCTAGTGGTTGTTGTAGGTGCCCTAATTTCAAAGGTAGGAAAGCCTTTCCTTGAGAAGTGACGTTGAAACCGATCCCTTCTAGGTTGGGATAGAGACATAATCTAGTCCCTCATCTTTATTATTATTCATTTTTTTTCATTTTCATATGTAAATATTGCATTTTCATTGGTAAGTGAGGTCTGCAATTTTATTTTATTTAAAAAAAACCCTCAAAATATATAAAAATGAAAAATTTGAAGCCCTAAAGGGTTGCAACATCCTCCTCCCATCTTCCTAGGACTCATGACCTACCTTGGCTGCCCCTAAAACTCCCTCATCCTGCCTTTGAAACCCTTGGCTCTCCTTCACTACTCACTATTAAAAAAATTCAGATTGCAATTTTTTGCAAATTGTCAAACCTAACTAATCCCTAACCCCTTTTCAGAACTAAACTACACCTTATAATCCCTTGCACTCCCTTACCTCACCTCATTCTACCTCTTAGCATCCTCCTAATCCCTAAAATCATCCATTAAGACACCTTGCAATTATGTGACCTTTGAGACTTATCCCCTTGTTGCTCTTGTGACAGACTCTCAAAAACAATAATCAGAGGTTAATATGCATACTTAATCAATGAATTAACGCCTCTTTGCTTGTTTTTGTACATGGTATTGTGGATACTAGTCGGTGATCACATTAATGTTAAATGCCTTTTCAAGTGCTGCAAACACTATTATATTGAAGTCACTGCTGCCATACTGGTTCACTATTATATAAGTGGTATATTTTGCATTGATTGTCACACACCTACATGTTGGTATGATATTGTGAGGTGGAATTTTTTTAACTAATGCAAATGCACATACTATTTGCTATCAAACGCACTCATTAATTGGATTGTTCATGTACATGTTAAAGGTTGATCCTAAATGTTAAATGATATTTAGTTTATAAACTAAAATTGTACATGCTAACATCTAATTAACTACACTTGAACATTGGTTGGTTTATAAGGTACAAGATTGTTTCATGTCAAGTTGAATACATGCATAAATTGTTCACATTCACACTCCATCTTAGATTATTGCCTAATCATAGATATGATTTGATATGTCTTATTCATTTGACTCCATAAGGCATTGATCTATGCTTGAGGTTGTGGAAGGTGTTGTGTGTATCTGTTAATAGGTAATTGACATAAGTGCTCTCCCCTTGGAGGTCAAGCCTCTCTGAAGAAGTTACATATTTGTGATCAAATTCGAGGGGACATTGGGTCACAAGTCCTTGATGTGCTTACTTGGAACTAACCTTTCTAATTTTCTCGATAACATTTTTGGCGTCATTTCTGGGGACATTTCCAAGTTGGTTGAAGTGTTGAATTCAGGTCGTTGTCAAAAAAGACATTTGGTGAGCCTCGAGGTAAGTCTTTGTTTGATATCATCATATTTTTCTTTGAAAACTAATATTGTAGGTTTTCCCGGTAACTTCGATTAAAGACATGTCCTCCATTGCTCAGGTACGTTCTTGTTTTTGTACTTGGGGATATTTGCTTAGTCTAACTTGACATGTCTCTCCTAGTGACTCCCTCTGAAGAAAATCAAAATAAGTTCTCGACAAGAACAAGATAGAGAAGTAAGCTTTGCTTTGATAAAAAAAAATTAAAGGCTACTTTGCGGGCGACTCCACTGAAGAAAAAATAAATATTTTGAAGCAAGCAATCACAGGCATTAGATATGGGGATTCTAAACCCATTTGAGTTCTCGAACATTCCAAGATACCCGAATAAATTTGAGAAGCATCATTGTGTTCCAATGTTACACAAGGATGAAGATATTGTTACAAAACATGTTACTGATTTCAAAGAATTCCTTGTGGCATGGGACATCAAGGATGAAGTTACAATTAAGAAGTTATTTGTAATGCCACTTAGGTTGCGAGGGAATCAAGATGTGGATAATTGGTATGATGGACTCCCTCCTAACGGGATATCTTCCTTCCTGTAACTGGTTGTGGAATTCTACGATTAGTGGGATCCTAATACTAAGGAGGAAATCTTGAAGATTATGAAGGAAGATAATACAGATATTGGTGAATAGGTCTTAGAAGAGCATGAAGCAGTCTTTGACAAAGGAGTTTATGATTAAGATCAAATCTCAGAAGGTTTTCTTGAATAAAACATTATTCATGACTTGGTAAATGACATCATATCCCTCATGGCCAAAGATGAAGAAATTCCTCAAGACGAATATGAATTTTTTCGAGAAAATGAAGATCAAGATTCCTTAATTGAAGAAACTGAAGAATATAAAGAAATGGTGAGTTATTCATATCCTCAGGTTATAGTTTCTTATGACATTTTGGATCTCTTGGAATAAAATAGCAGGTTATAGAAGATAATGATTACTGGAATTTCCTTGGTCCACCAGTGTACGATTATTCAAGACCTTGCAACATCATGGTGGATCCACTCCCTAGAAAATGTTTGGGTGAAGAAGCCTACACTGCCACCTATGAAGGATGGATCAACCCTTTTGTTGCTTTGCTTGATGATGGAGTAATGCAAGATGTGGTTCCTATTATTGATTTCCATATGCAGATTTTTTCCACTATCTTCTAGTCGATGATGTTCTGTTGGATCAATCTAAGTCTAACCTAGGTTCGACTTGCATCAGACCAACAAATACCCAAGGTACCGACCCAACATGATTTTAACCCTGTTGGGAACACCTACAAAGCAAGTGAAGTCTCACCTGAGATACCTATAGGAGCTATAGGAACCATGTTAGTTTAGTGGTAAAGTATATTTTACCCATACGAAACACCAACATAATGAACAACGATAGGATAACTACTACAACAGTCTATTACAAATCATTGAAAACGTTAACCATATTCATTAAACTTAACTAAAATTTTGTCGATTCATTCATTTATTCAATGATTTCCACATATATGTATTGCAAAGTAATGGCAAAGCACACACACACATAAACATCATGCACCATTCGACGCATAAATTTAACGTGGAAACCCAATATGGGAAAAACCATAAAAGCGCTCATTATTTATTAAAAGTTGTAGCCTTCATGCTTTAGTCTTCACACATGGCTTGGAGAAATTTATCCAAAATTCCCCATTACATTAGATATGCGCACACAACATGCAGATTGACCGTACACTCATGACTATTATTCAGCCTCGACACAACAGTACAATAACTTGAATGACATCACATATTTCTTCTTACAAAACTTAACTTAGGCCAACCCCAAAAATTCCAACCAATTACATTTTTATAGTCTCTACTAGTCGATTTTACATCCCGTTCCCACTACCCCATAAGTCGATAAACCTTTTATCTAACTAACTGACTTTTCGGTCGGACTTCATCAAAACAACTTATTTTCCTCAAATTCTATTAAAGTATTGTAACTTCAGAAGATATTCCAAGATGTATTGATTGTATTCATCTATCATGAGACGAGTTTGGTCATGTGAGAGTCATTGAAAAATCAATGTAAACCTATGGATGTAAGTTGGGTCAATAGGACCCAAGTGTCATTATAATAAATATTATTTTTGGTGTCTTGCTAGACAAGTAAGCCCTGTTAAGTCCTAGGTCAATTCAAGTGACAAATATAAATATGGAGGCACTCCCCTTCACTTGTACACACTCACTCAAGCAAGTTTGCAAGAGAGAGAAGAACAAGTGCGCTAGAAAGAAGAGAGGAGTTGTTTGGGTTTTACACTGCTCTGGTTGAGTTCTGTAAAGAGGAATTTTTGTGAGGTTTTCTCCCTTGTGGTTTCCATGAGGAAAATCTTTGTGTTATTGTGTTAATGTGCTTGTTGTTCTTTCAGTGATCCTACTAGTGAAAATTGTTTTAATATATGGCATCTAAGCAATTAAGAAAACTTAACAAGGTAGCAGAGCCACCCTGGAAGGAGACACTGCATATCTTGGGTTTGCTACCCCGAATAAATCCCTCAATGGATCAAATAGAAAAGAGGGCTCACTCAAATTGCCCAAAATGGCGCATCTTTCTATGAAAATAGAACTGAATTCCAAGAAGTTTCAGTTTTGGATCAGACACTGCTGCCAGGAAGAACTAGGGATTCATTTTTCCTGAGAATCCATCATCAATCTCAGAAAAAGCAAGATACATTCTAGCTCGCCCTAGGAAGGCACATCTTTTACATCAATCAACCCTACCAGTGATCCCAATTGAAAAAAATAGGGTTTCTATATCAAACCCTAGGTCATCCCGAAGAAGGTCATCTAGAATCTGTAATCATCAAGTAAGTACTACTTCTTCTAATTCCATTTGAAGTTCTCATTATGTTAAAATATGACAAAGAATACCAAGCTAGATGAGAAGCTTGAAGGTGCTGAAAACTTTAGAGCATGGAAGTATCAGGTCATGCTCATCCTAGAAGAAAATGATCTGGAAGGATTTATAAATGAGGAAGTTGCAGAACCAGAAGAAGTTGAAGCTAAGCGAAAATACAAGAAGGATATGATCAAGGCTAAGAGGATCATAGTTGACTCCATCAAAGATAACTTGATTCCTCAACTATCCTCAAGGAGGACACCAAAAGAAATGTTTGATGCTCTATCCGACCTATTTGAAGGAAGAAACATCAATAGAAAGATGACCTTAAGGAATCACCTCAAAAGTGTAAAGGCTTGAAATTCAGAAACCATGCAATCATATTTTACAAGAGTATCTCAAATGAAGGAGCAATTGGAAGCTATTGGTGATATGGTTGAAGAAGCATAAATTGTAATGAACACCTTGAATGGTATTCCAAGAGATTGGGAATCCTTTATCCAAGGAATACGTTTAAGAAGAAGACTAACCAAGTTCTGACAGTTATGGGAAGAATGTGTTCAAGAAGAAGAAAGAATAGCAGCCAGAGAATATAAAAAGCTAAATGAAAATGAGGATCAATCTTTGGCAGTCCATACCAAAGGCAAGAACACGAGAAAAAGTTATGACCATCCTCCTAAAAGGACTCAAGGGTTTAAAAATCCCAAGAAATACTTCTCAAATTAGGAATTCTTCACTTGTCATAATATGGGACACATTGATATAAATTGTCCCATGAAAGAAGAACGAGTCAAGAAGAAGAAAAGATTTCAGCCCTATGTTGTTGAAGACAATGATCAAGAAAATGAAGAGGAAGCTAAGGAGAATGAAGATTCCTGTGAAGAGTATGTCTTGCTCTCTGCACTCACAAGTTCAGTCTCACTAGGAAACGACACCTAGTTAGTAGACAGTGATGCCTCCAAACACCTGACAAGTTACACGGACTCACTCTCATGTCTTGTACAAAAGGAGTCCCCACACAAAGTAATGCTTGGATATGATTACCAATATCCCATCAAAGGAATGGGAGAAGCCTCCTATAAGTTGAACTATAGAAAGTCCACGAAGATGAAGGATGACCTATATTCCCCAGGACTAAAGAAGAACCTTCTTTCTATCTCAGCCTTAGAGAAGAAAGGGTTCAAAGTTTCTTTTGTGGATGGAGAAGTCCTCGTGTGGAAAAAAGAAAAAAGAATAGATGATGCAATAGTGATTGGAATTGAAGAAGGAGGACTCTACATATTAAAGGGACATGTAGATTTAACATTAATGACTAGTACCATAATCCCATGTGAGACATGGCACAAAAGGCTTGCTCATTTACATTACAAAGCATTTCCAATTATGAGCAAGGTTGTGACTGGTTTACTAGAGATTCAGATAGATCATGAAGGAGTGTGCAAAGGATGTGCACAAGGAAAGAATACTAAAAAACCTTATCCAAATAGCGAAAGCAAAGAGAAAGGGATATTAGATATTATTCATTCAGATATATGCGGGCCAATTTAAACTACTTCATTAAGAGGGTATGTTTACTATGCTTCCTTTATTGATGACTACTCCCGCAAGACTTGGATATATTTCCTGAAAAAAGAAGGATGAAGTGTTTGAAAGGTTCGAAGAGTTTAAGGCCCTAGTAGAAAACCTCTCTGAAAAGAGGATGAAGATATTAGAGTTAGATAATGGAGGAGAATTCACATCAAGTGAATTTAAAGAAGCCAGAATTAAGAGGGAGCTCACCATTCCCTATAATCCACAACATAATGGTATGGTAGAAAGAAAGAATAGATCTATCATGGAAGCAGTGAAATCTATGATACATGATCATGATCTACCTGTGTACCTATGTGAAGAAGCAACCATAACAACAATATATGTACATAATAGAATCTCTCATAGTACCCTTCAGAACAAGACTATAGAAGAGATGTTTACCGGAGAAAATCATGAAGTAAGTCACCTAAAGATATTTGGTTGTTCGGTATACATACACATTCCCAATGAGAAAAGGTCAAAGCTAGATCCTTTAGGAAAGAAGGGATTGTTTGTAGGATATAGTGAGCAGTCAAAAGCTTATTGAATATATATCCCAGGATATCGTCAAATTGAATGAAGCAGAGATGTCACCTTTGACGAAGATACAACCTTCATAAAATCAAAGAAAGACAAGGAAGATGAAGAGGAGAATTAAAATCCCAGAGCTACAAAAGTTCCTAAACTAGTTAGGAATGAAGAAGAAGATTAGATGCCCGAGGATCATGATATAATAGAACCTCAGAGACCTGAATAATTTTCCAGTGAAACCATCTCATGAAAGAGAAGACCTACTTGGGTTCATGAAGTAATCAAAGAAGCAAAAAGACACGGTGTCCCAGAAGGAACCATCAGAGAAAGAAAGAAACCAAAGCCATACCATAGTTATTATTATTGATGTGTGATCTCATTGATAAAGAACCAACATGTTTTGAAGAATAAACAAAGCAGAAGGGGTGGGTTGATGCAATGGTCAAGGAATACCAATCCATTATAAATAATGATGTGTGGGAAACAATACCAAGACCAAAGGACAAGTCTGTGGTATCCTCGAAATGGATCTTCAAAACAAAGCACTCAACAGATGGTAATATAGAGAAGTACAAGGCAAGATTCATAGCTCGCAAACTCTACCAAAAGGAAAGAATCGACTATGAGGAGACCTTTGTACCAGTAGCTAGGTACACCTCAATTAGAACCATCTTTGCCTTGACATCGAATATGAAGTGGAAGTTACATTAGATGGATGTAAATACAAACTTTCTAAATGAGTTGATAGAAGAAGAAGTATATATCGAACAAACGCAAGGTTTCGAGACTGATGATCAGGAAAATCATGTATGTAAACTCAATAAGGAATTGTATGGGTTAAAGCAAGCACCCATAGCATGGCATGGAAGAATCGATGGATTCCTGATGAGTTTGGGCTTTACCAAGAGTAAATCAGATTCCTACCTATACTACGCAATTGAGGGTGACAGAATTATAATATTACTACTGTATATAGATGACCTATTCTTAACAAGCGAAGACAAGCCCATCAATGAATGTATGAAGAAGCTCACTGTAGAATTTGAGATGAAAGACCTTGGAATGATGCACTATTTTCTAGGTCTTAAAGTATGGAAGTATTCAGACAATATTTTCCTAAACCAAGGAAAATATGCAGTAGAAATCATAAAGAGATTTGAGATGATAAATTACAAGGCTATGACTACTCCGATGACAATAAATTTGAAGCTATTGAATGATGATACTTCAAAAGCAGTAGATGCCACCTTATACAAACATATTATTGGTTCTTTGATTTAATTAACCAATACAAGTCCACATATGTGTTTTGCTATAAAAACTCTAAGTCAGTACATGGTGAATCCCAAACACATTCACCTAGTTGGAGCAAAACATGTGATGAGGTATCTAAAGGGGACCTTAGAATATGGTCTCATATATGGATAAAGTGGTGAGATCAGATTACATGGATTTACAGATTCAGATTGGGAAGGAAGTGTCGAAGATAAAAAGAGCACTTCAGGATGTTGTTTTAGTTTGGGATCAGGAATGATCTCATGGTTCAATAGAAAGAAATCCAATATTGCACTTATCACGACAGAGGTTGAATACATTGCAACATGTTCATCCTGTAGTGAAGCAGTATGGCTTCGCAAGATGTTGACATGACTTGATGCATAGATAGATACTACTTATATTTTTTGTGATAATCAGAGTTGTATTAAGTTGACGGAAAACCTGATATTTCATGAAAAGTTGAAACATATCAAAGTTAGATATCATTACATCCAGGATATGGTACAGAAGGGAGCTGTAAATATCAAGTATGTTCCTACAAAGGAACAAGTGGAAAATGTGTTGAATAAGCCTATGTCTCATGTAAAGTTTGAATACTTTCAATACAAGCTTGGCGTAGTTCAAAAGGACCTCCCTTGAAAGAGGGAGTGATGTTAGGGGGTAGAAGGATGCAGTGGTGGTAGATAAGCCTAGAGTGTGTTAAGTCTGACTAGGCTTGTTGAACCGAAAGGGTTAGTAAGTTAGACAAGGCCTATTGATCATAGGGGGATTAATATGTATGGATAGACCGGTTTAGCCCAAGTGGGTTAGTAAGCCTGGAACAAGGCTTGCTGGTCCCCAGGAGATCCATCTGTCTGACTAGGCTTGTTGACTCGAAAGGGTTAGTAAGTTAGACAAAATGCTCGGATGGATCTACCAGAGAACTCACCAAGATACTGCTATGAGATAGTTAGTGGAGAAGATGCAGTTTCGGTATTTTCATAATGATGTTTTTTTAGATGATTGCTAAGATAGTTTTAGTATTCCTATATTGATGTAGCAAGTTCAGTATTTTCATACTAAATTTGTTGAGATGATTGTTGAGATAGTTTCAGTATTTATATAATGATGTAGTAGATTCAACATTTTCATACTGATGTTGATGAGATGATTGATGAGATAGTTTTAGTATCTATACTGATGATGATGATGTTGTTTCAACATTTTTATGTTGATGATGATGATGTTCCAACATCTCTATGCCGATGATGTGGATGATGATCTAGCATTTATTGATGATGTTATTTTTAGCACTAACATGCTAATGATGTTGTTGTTATTGATGGTGTTTCAATATTTACATACCGATGTTGCAGATGATGTTTCAGTATTTACATACTGATATTGTAGATGATGGTTCAGTACTTATATATTAATTTTGCAGATGATGTTCCAGTATTCACATATTGATGTGGCAGAAGAAGGTTCAACATTTGCATACTGATATGACATAAAATGATTTAGTACTCACATACTAATGGTGTAGAAGATGATGCAATACACACAGAAGATGATTCAGTATTCAGATACTGATATTACAGAAGATGATTCGGTATCCATATGTTGATGTTGTAGAATATGATCTAGTACACACAAAAGATGATTTAATATCCACACACTCATGTTGCAGAAGATGATCCAGTATCCTCATGCTGAGATCGATGATGAAGATGTATGACAATGTTCCAAAACTTCCTATGACATATAGAGAATCACCAGTCATATGTACAGTTGTGGTAGTAGTTGCTACCTTGGTTGAATACCTTCCTAGTTAAGAGGGAGTGTTAAAGTATTGTAACTTCAGAAGGTATTCCAAGATGTATTGATCGTATTCCTCCATCATGAGATGAGTTTGGTCATGTAAGAGTCATTGAAAGAATCAATGTAAACCTCAGGATGTAAGTCGGGTCAATAGCACCCAAGTGTCATTATAATAAATATTATTTTTGGTGTCTTTCTAGACAAGTCAGCCCTGTCGGTTAGACAAGTTGGACTGTTAGCTCATAGGTCAATTCAAGTGATAAATATAAATAGGGAGGTACTCCCATTCATTTGTATACACTCACTCAAGTAAGTTTGCAAGAAAGAGAAGAACACGTTCACTAGAAAGAAGAGAGAAGCAGTTGTCTGGGATTTACACTGCTCTAGTTGAGTCCTATACTAAGGAATTTTTGTGGTGTTTTCTCCCTTTTGGTTTCCCCGAGGAAAATATTTGTGTTCTTGTGTTACTGTGCTTTTTGTTCTTCCAATGATCCTACTAGTGAAAATTGTTTTAATATATCATCTAATCAATTAATAAAACTTAACAACAATAACTTTTGAAGCCGTATGGATTCACAACTAGAGGAACAAGCTGCAATATATCCTGCTTCTATAGTGTTGAGAGCAACATTGGAATGCTTCTTTCTTAGCCATGAGATCATGGATGACCCCTGATTGAAACATCCTCCCAAGTGCTCTTTCTATCTGAGACACTTCCTTCCTAATATGAATATATGTAACCATACAGTCTGAAGTCATGATCTCTAGTATAACTGATACCATAGTCTAACGTACCTTTCAAGTATATCATCACATGCCTTGCAGCTACCAGGTGAACATGTCTAGGATCAACCTAATACCGACTCAAAGTGTTCACAATAAAGCATATATATGGTCAGGTATTCATCACCTACATCAATGAACCAATGATATGTATGTATAGTGTCACATCCACTAATCCCGACGAACCATCATCCAACAATTTCAAGTGTGTATCGATGGGTGTGGCCATGGATTTACATTCCAACATGTCAAACCTTTTCAGGATTTCCATTGCATAATTCCTTCGGTTAAAGAAGATTCCTTCTGGGCTCTGCCATACTTCAAGACCTAGAGAATAATGCATCGAACCAAGGTCTTTCATCTCAAATTCTACAGTGATATTCTTCTTACACTCTGATATTTGCTTCTCATTACATGCCAAGAATAAATCATCCACATACAAAAAAAATATGGCAATTTCATCATCCATAACCTTGAAGTAAAGGTTAGGATCAACCTTACTTTTGGTAAATCCAAAGCTTGTAAGAAAACTATTGATTCTTCCATACCAAGATCTTGGAGCTTGCTTTAATCCATACATATCCTTCTTCAGTTTACAAACATGTGTCCTTATGTCTTTGACTTCAAAACCTTCTGGTTGTTCTATGTACACTTCTTATTCAATAACAACATTTAGGAAGGTTGTTTTCACATCCATCTCATCTTGGCCGCAAGTGCCATGATGGTTATGATAGAAAGTATACCTTGCTACATGAGAAAATGTATCTTCATAATCAATTCCTTCCTTTTAAGAGAATCCATGGGCCACAAATAAGGATTTGTATTTCTCGATACTTCCATCGGATGTATGTTTTATCTTGTAGATCCATTTGGAAGATACCATACTCTTACCTTCTGGTTTGGGAACTACTTCCCACACATCATTATTCATTATGGATTGGTATTCTTCTGTCATGGCTTATACCCATTCTTTGTTTTGAATAGTTTCTTCAAAACAAGCATGTTCTTTGTCTACGAGATCACACATCAAATCCACATAACTAGGAAATGGATTTGGCTTCTTGCTCTACCTTGTTGAGCCTTCTAGAGCACCATACCTTTCTGCTTCTTGAATAATCTCTCAAGCCCAAGATGGTTTTATATTGTGAGATAAATTCATGTGGGGAGGTTCTTGGGGCTCCAACATATCATGTTCTTTCAGAATATAATCTCCAGGAGAAGATGCAACTTATTTCGTCATTTCTACAACTCCAGGAGTTACTACTTCTTCATATGTTTCTTCAGGTTGACACTTTATCGACTTCTTGAGAGCTATATCTTCATCAAAGGTTGCATCATTTACATATTCTTTCATGATCAATATTTAGTTTTGGTAGACATGTGACTACCTTGCTCACATGTGGTAGGTATTTATAGCTTATGCGATCAAGCCTTCTATGCCATAATTCACATGGACTTGTAGTATCATGATTAAGGCTCCTTTCGAGTGACATTTCAGCTTATATAGGCCACCTTCTTCTGTTCCAATGACAGATACATCTTCTAGAGAACATATTCTTCAAATTCTTATTTTGATAACTTCCTGGAAGGTTATTCTTCTTCTTTGACTAAGTGAGCATGCTGTCTTTTTTTATTCTTCCTCTTACACTCTTCTTTCTTTGTTGGACAGTTTTTGGCAATGTGTCCTATCTTATCACAATGGTAACACTCATAAGAGGAGAAATATTTCTTCTTGCAATCTCCCTTTTTATTCTTTTGAAACTTTTTAGGAGGATAAGACCCCTTATGAGTTTCCTTCTTGAAATGTTGTTTTCCTTTTCTTCTTCTGGTATGAGTAGCTAGAGTATGGTCATCATCTCTAAGTAGTGCTTTTCGGTTAGCTGCTCTATATTCCTCTTTAATACATTCTTCCCATAGGACATCCAATTTTATGCTTCCCTTCCTTGTATAGATTTTTTGGATGAAGGAGTCCCATGGTCTAGTAAGACCATAGAGAGCGGTCATTACTAGTTCAATTTCATCAATCTTGTCTTGAATTGCTTCTAGTTGTTCTATGAATTGAGAGACCCTTGTGAAGTATTCATGGATAGATTCACCCTTTCTCATATTTTTGCTTTTGAGTTGGGCTCTCAAGTTCATCTTTTGGTTGATGTTTCTTCTTTCATACATTCCCGATAGGGCATCAAACATCTCCTTAGGCGTATCCTTGTAGGATACTCGAGGGATAAAATGATCCTTGATATAATCTGTTATGATCCTCTTGCCTCTAATTATGTATTTCTTGTACTTTTCCTTTGCTTCGTCTTCTTCGGGATCTCGCACAAATTCCTTGATAAAATTTGCAAGATCATTCTCTTCTAGAATGAGAAGTATTCGTGGATAGATTCACCCTTTCTCATATTTTTACTTTTGAGTTGGGCTCTCAAGTTCATCTTTTGGTTGATGTTTATTCCTTCATACATTCCTGATAGGGCATCAAACATATCCTTAGATGTATCCTTGTAGGATACTTGAGGTATCGAGTGATCTTTGATAGAATCTGTTATGATCCTCTTGCCTCTAATTATGTCTTTCTTGTACTTTTTCTTTGCTTCATATTCTTTGGGATCTCGCACAAATTCCTTGATAAAATTGCAAGATCATTCTCTTCTAGAATCAGTCCTATTATGTATTTCCAAGCACAAAATTTTTATATGCCTTCCAACTTGTCATCAAGATTAGTGCTTGGAGACATTTTGTCCCGGAGCTCAAAAAATGACAAAAATTGAAATTTCTCAAATATGAAAATTGTACTTACCAAAAGATGCACTTGAATGAGGTGAGTGTGCTGGTATTAGTTTATTTTCAGAAGAATCCAAATTCTAACCCTTGAAACTGGACTTGCAAGATTCTTGACTGCAGTTTTTGGTTCTGGTTTTCTAGTTTTTTTGTTCCATGCCAAACTAGGGCTTGACTTTTCAAAGGATTTTACCACTAAAAAACTTCTATCTTGGTACCAAAAGATGTGCCTAGGAGGGGCGCACTTCCCTATGTCACATGCACTAAAAAATTCCACTTTAGTAGAAAACCCTATTTTTCTTGTCCTGAGAAGGAGATAGAGATTTACCTCATGAAAGATTATATTTTCAGCCTAGCTCTGCTACCATGTTAAATTTTCTATGTTTTCATAGCTTAAGTCCTAAATTGATAAAAATTTAATACATTTTCACAATAACAACATAAAGATGATCACTAAAAGAAACATAATCACAAGGTACACAACAATTTACCCTGGGAAACCCTAACGTAAAAATCCCAACAAAAACTTCCTCAATATATATTACCAGAATGCAATGACCAACGAACAAGGTCTCATAGAGAGAGAGAGAGAGAGAGACCAAACCCTAAGCATAAGAGCCAAGACAACAAAGACATTCTTCCTCCTCCTTCTCTGTCCCTCCTTCTTTCGCTCTCTTGCGCAATACAAGTGTGTGTGTGTATAAATGAGGAAGGGCACCTCCCTATTTATATTAATCTTCCCAACTAACTTTTAACATAATTGGGCCGACCTATATAACTGACAGGGCCAACCTACCTAGGAAATTTCACAATAATAATTATATTATTCTTTTCTTGGTGTTATATTACAAGGTAGGGTTTACCTCATGGATTTTACATGGCCTTTTTCATCAGTGACATATCTCGAAGGATGAATAATAATACTGTAAACTACACGTAGAATATTCTTTGAAGTTACATTATTTCAACACCTTTTCCATTGGAGTCACTTCCTGTCTGGAGACTTCTTTGACCTATCTGAACAAAACAGATCAATTATAAAAGGTCTTCTTAGTTACATGATTTCAAATCGTATAACCTTTCATACCATCTTTATAACCAATAAAGATACATTTTTCAGCTTTGTTATCCAACTTGCTCATTTTCTCCTTTGGAACGGTGTACATAAGAATCACAACAAAAAAAATGCAAATGCTTAATAGAGGATTTCTTTCCAGTCCATACCTCTTGTGTATTTTTGTCAACCAATCATGATGTGGGGGATCAATTTAAGAAGTAACTCATTGTCTTCACTACCTCTGCCCTGAATTCTTGTCCTATCCCAACACTGCTTAGCATGCTTGCCTTTTCCATGAGCGTCCTATTCATCCTTTCAGAAACTCCATTCCATTGAGGTGTGTATGGAGTAGTATTCTTCCTTTCTATACCACACTTATTACAAAATTCCTTGAATTCATTCCCGTAGAACTCTCCACAATTATCTATCCTCAACACCTTTATTTTCTTTTATGACTATGATTCTCTACAAGAGACTTAAATATTTAAACTTAGAAAATACTTCATATTTCTTTCAAAGGAAATAACTCCACTTGTTCCTTGAGAAATAATATATAAATGAAACATAATACACAGATCTACCTAATTATGGAACATGCATAGGTCCAAACACATCATTGTGTATTAACCCTAGAATTCCCTTTGCTCTTGTAGCACCATATGCAAATATTACTCGATTTTGTTTTCCATATATGCAATGTTCACAGAAATCAAAATCCATAGTGCAATTAGTCATACTTTCAACCATACATTTACCTTGTAATGCTCAAATGGCCTTTTCTCTGATATGCCCCAATCTTTGATGACATAGCATCGTCTTTCCTCCTAATGTAGTCCGAGTTCTGTCATATTTACCTCCTTCATTAGGAACACCAGAACTGTTACATTAATAAATGATTGTGCTTCCCAATAATTTGTACAGAGTTCCATATTGAACTCCCCTCATTAATACTATTGATTGTTGAACCATTTTGCAACCACCATCTCCACACATAGTCTTTACATGTGCAACATCCATCTTTTTGACAGATATGGAGTTTCTCACTAGATTTGGAATGTGTAGCACTCTAGGTAGAGTTCTAATCCTTCCATCCTTGAGTTTAATCTTGATTCTACCATGTCCAATAATACTATATGGTGAATCATATCCAAAGTACACAAAACCACTCCCTATGAGGGGTCATATGACATGACGCACCTGATTCAATCAACCATATATCACATTCTGAATGATTACTCGTGGAAGCTGGGGACACATCCCCTCCTTCTGAGGAGGTATTTGCCTCTGTGGAAGGGATATCTTCATATCCCTTTGCTTTCTCAACATTCTTAGATCTGAAATCCTTTTTACAGTTCCCAACGTTATCACATTTCCAACACTTCCTTTTTCCCTTTCTTGTGGATTTTTGTCTACCCTTAGATTTACATCTCCCCCAGATCCTTTATTTTTGTTTCTCTCCTTGGGAGAAATCCTCCTCATCTCTTATAATAGTAGGGATGATGCTATTTCATCAAATTTTAAGGTCGCTTAACTAGCACTACCTATTGCAACAATCAGGTTGTCCATAAATCCGACAAAGAACACAATAATGTAATACATTATCTCCTTCATCCATTTTAATGCCAACAAAGGTTATTCGACTTACCAGAGTATTGTAGACATTAAGATTCTCTGTCACTGTGTCATTTTCATCCATTCTGAGATGAAACAATTTCTTTTGCAGAAACAACTTGCTCACAAGGGATTTTGATTGATACAAACTCCCTAGTTTCCCCCAAATTTTTATCGCACTATCTTCACCAGATACGATCAACAACACAGATTATGATGAGCACAGTCTAATTGAAGTCCTTTCCCTTATTTCTAATTTATCCCAATATTCTTGTGATGTTCCAGTGGGTTTTGTACCCGTATCAACAAAAATCCACTGTTCCCAATCGATAAGAAGATCCTCCATTTTGAGCTTCCGTAGCTCAAATTTTTGGCCGTTGGGTTTCTTGATATCAAATTTTGAACTACTCACCATTCTCTTTCAATGCATAAATCAAGACTACAAATCTCCCATTGAACCTAGGTATATCACATATCCAATATCTATCAACCGTGTCGAACCCTTAGCAACAAAGGCGTCCCCTTGATGCTAATAATAGAGCGCTGATACCACATGTAAGTTTTAAACTTGTGCAGAGAAGCAAAGCATACTGATTATTTTAAGAAAAACAAAGATTACAACACAACATTCACACATAAAACATAGAGATTTACCCTAGAAACCCTTACCAGGAAAACCAACATTCCTTGTAGTCACACTTGCTATTTTCTCATTATCATTATGAATAAATCATAATAAAATATAGGTATTCTGTTGGAGTCATTTACCCAACATGCACACTTATTTGGTCAATTTTGACCTGTTTACCCACTATCCTAAGTTTTATTGACTTACTTGGCATCAGATGAGCACACTATGACATCAACATGAGCGCACCCACGCCCTCCTTCAGTCAAGGAGGCCAACTAAGCCTTTTCCTTCATTCGGGGAGGCTAACTGGGCCTCCTCCTTCAAACAGGGAGCATTTCTAGGGTGATCCGAGTGTCATAAATGCACCTAATTGCTAAGTGATTGTTTTTTCACTTAACAATCAATTAAGCTGAGTTGTGAAGGCGCCTCCATTCATCATTTGATTATTTTTTGTCGTTATTTATGAACTGGAGCTATTGGCGCCTACAACCACTTCTGATGGCATGTGTCACTTCAATTAACTCCATCGGAGCTACTGGCGCCTATAA
Source organism: Pseudotsuga menziesii (assembly GCA_001517045.1). NCBI lineage: Eukaryota > Viridiplantae > Streptophyta > Pinopsida > Pinales > Pinaceae > Pseudotsuga > Pseudotsuga menziesii. The sequence continues at coordinate 546,784 of LPNX010497949.1, forward strand.
CCACTTCTGATGGCATGTGTCACTTCAATTAACTCCATCGGAGCTACTTGGAGTTATGGATGTGCTACCTCCTTCAGTTGGACATGCAGTTGCATGTGATGAGTCACTTTCAGTTAGACTCAGTCATCTATTGCACTCCGATTCAATTAGGACTTAGTGTGAGAGTCAGTTATTGATTAGTTCGGTGGTTAACTAAGTGTGCCGATTGTGGCTGACATTTAGTTAAGCTACACCCATTCATTCAATTCGAATGACCTCCTTGGGAATTCGAATTGTCTTGGCATTCATGCACTCTGCATGACCATTGTATTGTACTATCATTATTTTATTGATTATATAGAGATGCAACATTCTATTGCAGCACCATTATGCCATTTTCATGCTTAATTATCTGAAATCTCTTATGAGACTATGTTTAGTCCCTAGATTACTGTGATAGATTAATATATTCCGCAACATCCAATACACTAATCTGTTAACCTAGATTATAAAATAGACCCCAATCCCTTAACCAGGATTAAATTACATATTTTTAGAAAATTACCCAAAATAGCTAAAAACAACCCAAAAATTCAAGCATACCCAACAACCTTTCAGCGAACAATATTGTACACTTTTCATACTTATCTTGGAAGAAGCTTGTCTCGCAGCCAGCTATGTCGCTGCAACGTTCCACCCAACCATAGGCCAGTGTACTCGTCGATCTCTCAGTAGCACTGCCACCCCCAAGTTGGGCATGATTCCCACAAGGAATAAGGGAACACTAGCAGACTCACACATAGCCAAGGATACAACAATAACTTAGCCAAGCCAACACAGTTAGGTTTATCAGGCGGCAAAGGAGCTGGAAATGCTGGCCACTAAGCTAGTGAGCTCAACCACAGAGCTATAGACACCTGCACCAGATCTAGCTTGGCTTTTAAAACATCTACACACCCAACACAAGGAAGCATCCCCTTCTCTACTACACAGTCCCTTAGGCTATGCCTTTCCATTCAGTGCTATTCAGGGTGTGCAAAGAAGAAAACCATCCCCCTAGATCTATCTGTGAGGTTCCTTATCACACTAGGTTTATCAAGCTGGTTCAAACCCCATTTCCACTCCCAAACTATTTTAGATCAAAGAAAAATATTCACACACAGTAAAATACAAAATTCTGGATTGAGGAAAAATTGTTTTGGCAACAAAACGATTTACCAAGATGGGTAAAAACAACCCTCTAGCAGCAATTCGATTTCCAGAGCCGTTTATGGCCCTAACGTGGCCAAAACGGACTCAACAACACCCAAAAATAGTGGGTCTCTTCTCCCACTCACTGGAATTACCAAAAATTATTTCCAGCTTGGAAAACAATGGGAAAATGCAACAAAATCATGGGTGAGGAAACCCAGCCACTGATAATTACAAAAACGATTTCCCAACCTGAGAAAAATGAGGTAAACAACCAAAAACGTGGATGAATACACACATAGGAAGTTGTACCTGCCTTCAAGAGCCCAAGGTGAAGGAGATTGGTGGAGAAAACATGAAAATGTGAAAGCATGTTGGAATGGGCAAACGTTTTTGGGTTTTTACTTGCCCAAGGAGTCAAAATGTGTTTCCCAAAAAATGATGGCTTCTCCAATTTGAATTTTGGGCTGCCATACCTTGCCCATCCCATGCAATAACCAACTCAACCAATTTCTAGCAATAATAAATGGTTGGGTGAATAAGACAAGAGGGGTAGTTGACAGTTTTGATGGGTTCTCCCTTTGACATTTGGATTTTCCCCATTGGCCCAAAGGTTTGAATACCCCCCCTATCCTTAGGAAATCATGCTCCCATCTCATTATTTGTTGCATTGACATAGCTAGTTGTGGGTTTTTAATTAAATTGCATATTTACATGATGTCCAAAATTATAATGTGTTGGATAGCACAAAATACCATCGACAATTATTTTTAATCGTCGAAACATAAAACACTAAATTGACGGTGGGGATTTTTCCTTTAGTTCCACACCATGATTAATCACAATATATACATCATATACATTTAATGCAAATGGGGTCAAAACCGGGGTGTTACACTGCAACAAACAACGAGAATAAATAAAAACAACTGGTATATCATGATTTATCCAACACTCTGGCATATCGGGCTACGACTAAGAGTGCTACAGGGTTTACTCCTTTTCAACTTGTTCATAGAGTTGAGGTTGTGTTACATATCGAGTGCGAGATTCCATCATTGATATTTTTTTTGAGATCCTACTAGACACCACATAGTTAGAGAAATGCCTAGTGTACTTGGAACAATTAGATGCAAATAGAAGGGATGTTGCTACTACAAAAAAAGTGCACAAGAAGTGTGTCAAAGCTCAGTATGACAATTTTGATTGTCCACTTGTCTTCTCTAAAGGAGACATGGTGCTCATCTACGACCAGGACCATGGTAACCTTGAGTTTGGGAAATTCAATTCAATGTGGCTTGGCCCGACATAGTGAGGCGAGTCTTGAACACGTGGGATTTTGAGTTGGAATATTTCAAAGGAAATATTCTAGGGATTAGAAATGGTATCTAGCTGAAGAGCTACTATGCTTAGAGAACAATGTCCAGGAAGAATCCGTTTGGACTTGTTGCATTTTAAATAGCTTAGGTTTCTTTACTTTTACATTTTATATTTTAGTATTGTTCGTTGCTCATCATTATTTGTGATCGATGGGCATATGTCATTAAATGAACCTGTGTTGTGATGTTTCGAATGTTGCTTCCACATCTTGGGTAATTTATTGTCCCACGGGCCATCTCGTGAGTTCATGGGGAGTGTGTCTTGGCCTAGTGACCAACAATGTTCTTGAGTATAGCGTCGTGATTGAGTTGTTGTTCTGGAATCTAACAGTTAACCATTCACCCGGACTCAAAGCTAGTAGTGTCCTTATTAAATGACACATACCATGTCTATAATTTTACTCTGTTAAGAAAATTTATGAGGGTGAGGCTTCTTGAATGGTACTTCGAATTTATTACTTATGTTATGTGCCAAGAAGTATGAATTTTGTGTCTAATATATTGAAAAATAGTGTATTATATTGGTATTTGTCACATGTTTAAACAAGCACATTGTAAAGTAGAGAGAATGTAGAAAATGTATATAAGGATGATAGTTTTTTTCATTAATATCGAAGTTCTCCCATCAAGTAAAAAAGTGCAATAGTATAAAATTGGGATTTATAGCCCTTAGTGATGCATATACAAGGAAACAAGTACAAACTATCCAAAATTGATCATGAGTACAAAGTATATCCAAAATGGATCAATCCCAAGGGCCAATAATGTCCTAGTAACATAGTATTGTCATAGACACCTAATGAAATAGGTAGATCCATCTAGGTGGTACATCTACATCCTGGTGCTCAATAGCCTATGTGAGACACTCTATCCGAGTAAGAGGGATTCCAAGAGTAAGACACATGATATTCCCCTCCACTAAAGCCAAATTACCCTCAACTCCATCCTCAGGTTGAGGTTCCTACTATTGAAGTCTAGGATGACTTTCCATGCGGATAAACCATACATTTGCAACATTGACAAAATATAATTAATACTCTTGTAAACTAAAAATATTTATTTCCTTTTCACTATAAAAATATTTAAAAAATACAAAAAAATGAAATATTCTTTCAAAAACCTTACTTATTGATGTGCCCCCATTGATATCTGAGGGGTAGGGCAAGGTCCATATCTCCTCGGAAATCTACTCTAGTGTATAGGAACTCCTTGATTGTTGGGATTTGTTTTCCCCACCACTCGAGGAAATCATTGTTGAAGGCACTAGGAAGAGTCCCTCTAGGCCATACAAGTCTCAGGTGGTTCAGGAGGAGGCAATGTGATCTCGGGGTACATCATGCTCCCTCTCTCTCCAAATAAAATCCAGCCTGTAGAAAAAAAAGAGTTTTAGATCTAAACACAACTTTTACCATCCTTTTCATAGCCCATGTTCTCTTCTTTAAGCATATATGTGTGTGCACACACTTGTTGTATTTAATTGTAATTTCCCTTTTTGAAATTTTATTAAATGACCAATTTTTTCACTTTTTCCCCAATTTCGACCTTAACTAGTTCTGATGTCTAGACCTCCAAATTGAACCAAATGCTCCCAAATTTTCTCAGAAGGTACATGACTGATATTAGAAATTAAATATGGTGTTAAGGGATTTTTTATGACCCCCCAATTACTTCTGCAAACCTTTTTAATGTTTCGTTCAAAGCAGGAGACTTTACTAGCAAATTGGGGCTCCAATTCCCCTTGGGTAATTGCCGGAAATGACTTCTCAAATGATCCCAAAGTCACTCAAATTTATGAAAAGAGGAAGGGGATGTGTAAGGGAAATTTTTAAAGTCTCATATGCATCATGCTTCATTTTATACAGACTGTTATGAATCTTTCCAAAACAGCTCCCAAATCACAATTTCGACCCTTGGGGAAAATGTACCAAATCTTCTCCCAGTGCAATAAAAAGGAGTAAAATGTATTCCAATGCTTAATTAATGAACATGGGAATTGAAATACACATTAATTACAGTCCATTCATCATACATTTATCAGAGATACATTCCTTCATTTGAAATAATATTCATTACCATGGCATATATCAAAATAGAGTGGAAATGGTCATTGTTTGCTCATTAAAAGTCATTTTGACATACAAATCTTGGGTATTTCGACTTGAAACTTTATGAGAATGAATAAAAGAGAATATTGAACTGATTAAAATCATGATTATATCAGGAATATCTCTCCCAAAGAGTACGAGAGCTCACCCAAGGCGCAATCCCTCCATGAGCATGAATATGATTCTAGATTAATGATTAATCAATAGATGAGTCACTAGGAAGGTGAAAGAGTCATTGTAAAAAAGACCTTGTCTAATGGTAGTGAGTCATAGGATAGGTTAGAGTATTTGTTGTAATTAGGGTTAGTTAGCAGAAAATTAGGGATTATTGAGTGGATTAAGGATCTGAACCAGAATGGTTCATGAATCTTGTTGTGTATCTATATGTAAGCCTGTGAGGCATAGAAAAATATATAGAGATAGACAAAAAAATAGATAGATAGGTCAGTAGGGCCCATAGGGATCATAGAAGAGTCCAATTAAATATGTATCAGGCCTAAGGAGATCATAACGTAGGTTCTGAAACAATTATGAATGTATAGTTTCATTGTGTGAATGAAAAATCCTATTTTAGCATAATCTTTGTGTGTAAATTCAATTCTGTCTGAGTGTGTGACCTCATGAATTGAATGTTTATTTAAATCCTCAGTTAATGAATGATAAGCTTGTGTGTGAATTTAGGGTTTTTGAAAGTGAGAGAAACAGAGATCGATTGATCGATTCTCTAATCAATTGATCGAGAGGTAGATTAATAACCATTGAAGATTTCATGAATGAAATGTGTGTGCAGATTAACCTTGTTGCAGGGTTTTGGATTGGAAGATCGATCATTGTAAGGGTCGATTGATCAGAGAAAAGTTGGATATCCAAAGTCCATTGTGAAGTGCGGAAGTCAGAAGACCGAGATCGAAAGAATACAAAAAAAAGCTAAGGCAGAAGTTGGATTTCCGATTCCCGAAGTCCGGAAGGTGGAGCATGGACAATAAACCAAGGTTTAATTATGTGCAGGTTGGATGGTTTATATTGTGATAGAGACCGATCTATGGCTGTGATTAAATTCCACAAAGAGAAAGTACATATTCGCAAAGTTAGTTCAAGATCCGCAATCCAAAACAGATCAGCGGTCGAGAGCAAGGCCCAAGTTTCAAGGTTGGAAGAGTTGAAGTGCAGAAACCCAAGTTTCAAGAATCAACAATCTAAATTTCACAATCCGAACTGAGAAAGGGAAGTGCAGAAAGGTGCATGCAGAAGGGGACGTATGAATGTGGAAGTGCAGAAATTCAAAAATTGGAAAAGTGAGTTTTCTGATTTCTGCATTCCGCATTGTGAAAAGGTGAATGCAGAAATCCTGTGGTGGAAGGGAGCGTCCGAAAAGATTGGAAATGCGGAAAGTTGGAAAGTGGAACAGGTAGTTGCGGAAAGCCAAAAAAAATCCAAGGATTTGGGTTGTGAAAGAAGATTTAACACAACAATTTGGCTGTCAGGAAGGGCTTAACGTCCCTCCATGCTCTGAAGTTCATGTGTTTGATCTCAGAGATGGAAACAATATGCCACCAAGGTGGGGTTGGCATCAGTTTGGTATCAAAGCAGAACAAGCATTCTGCGTAAGAGGTAAATAAATTTATGATTTTACATTCATTTTAAATTGAAGACTAACAATTGTCTTGAGAGGGTTAGTCAGGTGAGAGTATTCAGAATTGATTGTAGACAGAGGCTGTGTGGTTAAATTTGATGATTAGCCACGAGAGAATGCAAAAGAAATACTTTGGAAGGATATGATTTGATAGGTATGAGCATGGAGTTATGATGCTACTCTTTAGCAGTTGAAGAAAGCAAAGGTAAGGCATTTTTGCAAACTGTTATTGAATTTGAAGACTAATAATTGTAAGTGTGTTATGCTTAGTCTTGTGCAACGAATTATAGCACATATTGGAGAGGAGGAGTATAGGCTCTGCAGTAGGAGAAATTGTAGAAAGTGGCTACAAAGAAAAGTGCAGATGAAAAGTACCAGGAAGAAGATCTTTTGAAGATATTGGTGGAGATATTTTCAGCCAACTGTACAAGTGAAAAGTATGAAGGTATAGATTGTTTGACGTTTGTATTTTAACCTTGGTTATATGAATTTATTAGGAAATATTTGACAACAGCAAAGAATAGAGATTTTCTTGAGAAGGGGAAATTGATAGATAACAAATTGTAGCTAGAGGAGATATATCAAGGATAAATGTATTCTTGATAAATAGTTTGTGAACTCTTATAGGAAAAAGGTAGCAGTGGCAGAACCTGAGAAATCCAACAGGGGTTGGACAATAGAGGACTAGTGCATGTTCTCAAAAAGGAGGAGTGGACCTGCAAAATCCAAGAAGAGAAAAGGAGATGCTCAAAAGGTTCTAGTGAAAGGACCAGAGATACCAAAAGGACAAGATCAAGGAGAGATAGCTTGTTGAGGTGTAGCAGACAAGTATGGAGACTTGTTGGAGGTGAAGGATTAGTTACAGTCCACAATGACTATCAAGATCAAAAAATATCAAAAAAGAGGAGAAGGAGACATAAACAATGAGTACTAAAGGTCATTGCAGGGGTTCAGAGAAAATCCACAGCAGAAGAAAGAAGAAATATAGTCAAGAAGAATGTAACTGAGAATTGCTAGAGTTAGCAAGAGACATTTTGTGCTTTGGGAAGCATATACAAGCTGCTGAAGAAGAGAACCCGAGATATGGTTGGGTCATGAAAAGGGAGGTAATATGGAATTCACTACATGTGAAGCTACACCAAAAGATGTTTGCTAGATTGAAGAAAGAACTCAGAAAGTTGAATCTGAGATGGAGGTTTCATATGGTGAACCTGAACAAGGTCTTTTGCTTAGAGAGGATGATGAAGCAAAAAAGAGAGACCAATTGAGAATATCATCAATTCTATACAGAGTACAGGTAAACTTATGGAGGAGATGACTATGAATCCAAATGAGACCAAAAGGTCTTATTTTTTTTAGATTGATGATTTGTTTGTGGTTGCAGGTTTTGTTGCATAGGCAGTGTTTTCAAACTATCTTAAAATTTGATGAAGTCAAATCTGATGAAGAAAGTCTCTCAAATGAAGAAAGGTCTGAAGTAATGCAACAAAAGGAACTCATTGATGAGTTGCTTGATGGAGGAACACAACCAGTTGAAGATGATATGAAGATAAAGGAAGAAAAAGAAGTGTGCAAAGACATTTCTACAAGGCATAATCAAGATTATATTCTGATGAAGGAGAGAGTTGAAGAGTCACCTTGGGTTGTCATTAAGTCTGGAGAAGTAGGTGATGATGAAAGGGATATGATGTTGTGTTCATACCAACATAATTTGGGGATTCCATAGGAAATATCAACAGGGATTTCAGAGTCTCGTGTTTTTTAAACTGGTTTTCAGTGTATGTTTGCAGTTATTGAAGCACAATTAGATTATGTTGCTATGCAGGTTGTGAAGCATATGATGTATGCTTTGGGGAAGAAAGGAAAAATATGAATTGGACTATTGACAGAAGAATATTTTCACTATTGTGAAGGAGAACATGAAATCATCTTGGAAAAAGATGGTGCAAAAGAGGGACTAGCTGAAAGTCTCATGAACTCTTGGGAGAGTCCAGGTCAGCAAAAGAATATGTTGATAAGAGGGTCAATGGGAGACAAAAATTTCAGTATTTTTGAAATTAATGAATTGTGTATATCTGCAAGAATAACATGTGATGAACCTTGTGAGGTTGTCCCAGAGGTAAATGAAGAAGATGAAGAGTGTCCATGTATTCTTGACATGGACCAAAGCCAGAAGTTTGTTCTGGGATTAAAGGGCGAGATGACATGGTCTCTTAGAGATAAGCAAAAAAAAACACTTGCATATTTGGATAGTGGTGTTGCTGACAGATAGGGGAAGAAATATGTCATGACACAGGAAAAGACTATATTGTCTCAAAGAGATGATCAATATATAAAGGAATTTGTTGTTGCAGAGTTGGCTAGTGAAGACAAAGGAATATTTTCTAACCTCAGAAAATATAATGAAGAGTTAGAAATGTTGTAAGATTGGTTTATCAATCCAAGGATTGATAAAGATGACTACTTAATGTTTGGTTGCAACATTGGAAAAAAGCATACAACAAGTAAAAAAACAGGATTATCTTGTAATTTAGTGAATAGAAGCTGAGAGTGAAGAGAACAACAATAGTTTCAAGAGAAGAAGATGAATGTGTACCATCCAAAAGATAGACTGGACATGGAGATTGAAGAACTAAGGATGCTGATGGTGAAGATGTCTCAGAGAAGGCATAAAAAAAGAATGAAGATCTACATCAGTAGAGAAAATAGACAGAACAGTGGCAGAAGATAGATGACTGAAGGAAACTGTAGAAGCAAGGCTAGTGGAGCACTACAACAGAAAACTTGGAAACCAGGAGAACTAAAGATGACAAAGATAGAACAACATGATGAGATGGATGATCAACTTCAAAACAAAGTTTGGGATCCAGGCATACTGAATATGGAATGTTATGACTAGGAGGTCATATTTCTTTCTTCTTGGGGAGTCTCATGCAGGAGAATCCTGCTCTCCATTCAAATTCCAAGCCTAATGTTGGATCAGACCTAGAAGGGGTCTTCATTTCATAAGTCCTTAAACTATTTTGTAAATAAGCCTATGTAAAATATGATTCTAGATTGATGATGAATCATTAGATGAGTCTTAGGAAGGTGAATGAGTCATTGTAACAAATCCCTCGTCCAATGGTAGCGAGTCATAGGATACGTTAGAGGATTTGTTGTAATTAGGGCTCGTTAGCAAAAAAATAGGGATTATTCAGTGGAGTGAGGATCTGAACCAAAATGGTTCATGAATCTTGTTGTGTATATATATTTAATCTTGCAAGGCATAGAAAAATATACAGAGATAGACAAAAAAATAGATAGAGAGGTCAGTATGGCCCGTGGGGATGAGGTCAGTATGGCCCGTGGGGATCAGAGAAGAGGCCAATTAAAGATGTATGAGGCTAAAGGAGACCAGAACACAGGTTCTGAAACCTGAATGTACAGTTTCATTGTGTGAATGAAAAATCCTATTTCGGCATAATCTCTATGTGTAAATTCAATTCTATTTGAGTGTGTGACTTCAAGAATTGAATGTTTATTTAAATACTCTGTTAATGAGTGATAAACTTGTGTGTGACTTCAGGGCTTCTGAAAGTGAGAGAAACATAGATCGATTGGTCAATTCGCTAATCAATTGAACAAGAGGTAGATTAATAACCATTGAAGATTTCATGAATGAAATGTGTGTGCAGAGTAACCTTGTTGTAGGATTCTGCATCGAAAGATTGATCACTGTAAGGATCGATTGATCATAGAAAATTTGGATTTCTGAAGTCTGTTGTGAAGTGTAGAAGTCGGAAGACAGAGACCAGAAGAATAGGAAAAAAAACTACGGCAGAAGTTGGATTTTCGATTCCCGAAGTCCAAAAGTCGGAAGATGGCAAGTGGAACGCAGACGATAAACCAAGGTTTAAGTCTATGCAGGTTGGATGGTTGAGATTGTGATAGACGCCGATCTATGACTGTGATTAAATTCCACAAAGAGAAAGTATGGATCCACAAGGTTAGTTCGAGATCCACAATATGAAACATATCGACGGTTGAGAGAGAGGCTTTGAAAGGATCGACGCCGCGAAAGAATTGAAGTGCAGAAACCCAAGTTTCGAGAATCAACAATACAAATTTCGTATTCCGAACTAGGAAAGGGAAGTGTGGAAAGGTGAATGCGGAAGTGCAGAAATTCGAAAAATGGAAAAGCGAGTTTTCCGATTTCCACATTCCGTATTGCAGAAAGGTGAATGTGGAAAGCCCATGGCAGAAGGGAGCGTGCAGAAATATTAGAAGTGCAGAAATTTGGAAAGTGGAACAGATAGTTGCGGAAATCCCAAAAAAATCCAAGGATTTGGGTTGCGGAAGAAGATTTAACACATCAATTTGGCTGTCAGGAAGGGTTTAAAATACCTCCATGCTCTGAAGTTCATGTGTTTAATCTCAGATATGGAAAAAATATGTGTTACAGAGAAAACTTCCTATGGCTTGGGGTACCACAACAGACAGAGTAACCGTAGAAATCAATCATTTCCTATATGCAAGAGAAACCAAACATCTAACACTAAAGGATCTTGATACATACCATATTCCGGACGGTTGATGTAGATCCCCGTTGAGCTTTTCCACTCTCGCTTGTATAAATAATTTTCTCTCTCAACATTCAACAAACAAGACAAACATGCTATATATAATTGTGTTAGACCTACTCTAGCATATATAATCAATAAAATATGAGCATTTAAAAGCATCCATGGGTTCAATACTCATTTAAATACACATTATTGGACAAGAAAAGATATTTCTATTAATATAAATCAGAGATTACAATAGTGACAACCTATGTCGGCACGTCTGCGAATCGGAGAAACTGAGTCCTCCACCTAGGCCTCCGCCACTTCAATCCTCCATCTCTAAATAGCAAGCTCACAAGCAAAGGCAAGCTTGGGAAGAACACAAAGTGCTCCAAGGGACAAAGGGATGCAGACTCAAGTACAAGCTCCGGCAACAATGGACTATAGTTTTCTTGCTCTTCAATTGCTCCCCTTCAATGTATCCAAAGGGTTCCTTATATAGTGCTTCAATGGGGTAATGGAAGGTGAAATCCGAGCGATCTCAAGGCATATGGAAGGCCAAGAGACAAGTTACTTGGATCCACATCAAGGAAAACTCCAAAACTATTTGGCCTTTTGCACACATCCTGATGTACGCAGGTTTAAGGGTCAAATCCACGTATATACACGAGAATAGGTTTAAAAGTCGCGTATAGAAAATAATGCATGTTTTTAGGGATGATATTGGAAACATCAAAGGTACAAAAATGGTCCATGGGGTCTAAAGAGTCTGGAGAGGGACAGGGAAGGCCATAAAGGTGTGATCCACCATGTGTGGTAAAATCAGTTGTAACAGATGCCCCCCAATGTGTGAGGTCAAAGGGGTCATACGATGGTCGAAATACATTATAAGTCCATCCCAAAAGTGGAGTGATGAAGAACCAGGTGGAAGAACTAGCCATCCAATAGTACAATACAATAATCAAACTCTGCACATAACTGCAAGTAGATATAGCAGTCCTGGATACATAAGAGTACAATGGCGATGAATAGGCATGATACAAAATATGACATGTGTGGTCATTGCCACGTACAATATAGATAGATCAGAATCTCCATGATGAATATATATAAAGGATCATGATCTCCATGAAAGCTGAAGATATACAATGGATCAAGATCTCCATGATGGCTGGAAACATCTGACATATACTGGAATCAAGTCACGAGAGCTGAAATCTCATGAACACTGGCATGATCAAGGAGGTAGCATATATGAAATGCCACCAATCTAGAAGGTATTCTACACAATACAATATGAGTACATGTCCTACTATGTGAATAGAGGTGTCGAGGTTGAACATAGTAGTCCATCGTCTGATTACCGATCATTGATGTATACCGTTAACAGACGCGAGATCACCCACCGATAATGAAAATTGGAATCAACGTACTAGAGTGGAAACTAACAAGTGTGAATAAATGTGTTGAGGTCGAACACTTGAAAGGATCCATCAATCAAGGGACATTGATGTATTCCCAAAACTGTCGATGGCGAGAGAACCTGCCACTGATGACTGCAAGTCTCAAGGCACTAAAAAATGACTCTAGATTCCTATCTTAGAATAAATGATCTGAAGTCGATGGGATGAAATCCGTTGGAAGGAGGGCATTAATGCATCCTCATCATCCAACACGAGGTACTCAGCAAGGCTGTATAATGTGGAAGGACTCGATCATAAAGTCCACGAACCAGTATCGGTACCAGGAATGGTCGACATGCAAAGTCAAGAGAACTGAGAAATGGCCGACTCAGGTTTCAACTTCCTTCGAACAAGAGCATAAAGGTGAATGGTGACTGAATGTAGGCAACATAGACTTGATATACAAAACTAGGACATCTTTGCGACACAGGAGGAATCGACAGAGGCTCCATAGGGACTGGAAGCTTAACTAGTCGGTGGAGATAAACTCAGAGAAACGAGTACAACTCCTAAAGTCAAACTATTAACCCAACCAACGGATGTGATATAAAGTGCTCTGTTCGAAGGCGACACAAATCGAATGTTGCCAAAGATAACATCTTTTCTTGTCCGGCTTTTTGGTTTTTTTATTTTTTGGACTTTTTCAAATATTTTGAAAAGCTTGAAAAAGAATAAAAGTACTTTATAGTTACAGACTAGGAGGAGAGAGTGTCAATGGGCAAACAAACTAGTTCCAAGCAGCGGAACATACCTATGCTCAATGCAAGGACACATGTGTAGGATAACGACACTCGAGGGAAAGTCCCCTCCTTGTAACATTAGAGGAATTTTGGGGTCTAAAATGGGCCTCCTAAGGAAAATAATAAAATAATAGTTAAAATAATAAAATAATATTGATTAATTTTGGAGGAAGAAAGAAAAAAACTACTTTTTGTGTTCATATTTTCGACATATCTCCCTGTGTTTTTACTCAAATTTCGATTGAAAGAGCTTGTTGGATGCGGAATTTGATTCTGCATCCAACGAGTACCCACACTGCATACTTTTGATGGACCCCGCTACCCCAAAAACAAGAAATACCTGAAAAATGTGATGATGACATCATCATCATATTTTTTTCAGGTATTTCTTGTTTTTTGGGTAGAGGGGTCCATCAAAAGTATGCAGTGTGGGTACTCGTTGGATGCGAAATCAAATTCCGCATCCAACAAGCTCTCCCGATCGAAATTTGAGTAAAAACACAATGAGATATGTCAAAAATACGAACAAAAAAGTAGTTTTTTTAATGACGAATATGTCAATTCAACCATTATGGTTGACTTATTTTATTGAAATTGTAATGGTTCTTGAATTCCAACTCACAAAAACTTATTTTGGCATGTTTTCTTATAAGGCCCATTTTAGACCCCAAATTTCCTCTAATGATATAGGGAATCAAGCTGCAAAGGATATATAAAATGACTCTGCGTGGCTAGACATGAGACAAGCTCGAGCTATATGGATGATAATAAAAGTTAGGGAAGCCGGCGTAAGGCTCAATGAGGCAGGAAAAACTCATGATAATGCAATTACAACTTGACATAAGGGAGTCCCGGGGAAACGCCATCATAAAGTTCAAGAGGAGTATGAGGCTCTTGCTCAAGGACATGGTAGGACTAGAAGGGACTCCCAGACCTAAGAGAGGACTCACAACATGGGTACCAAATGCAAAAGGGAGCTAACTAGGAAACCCATGTATGGTCAAGCTCTACTATTCACATCATGTCACTTCTAAAATATCAAGAAGGTTCTGTGACAAGATAGAATGGGTTCGTACCTAAGGTTAAAATGAAATGGTCATAAGGTCATGCAAAATGCAGGTGGATGTGAAATCCTAACCTATATGCCAGTTTAGACATGATACCTATGATAAGAGTGAACGGGTCAAAACCTCGGAGAGATTGTACAAAAACTGGACCCTGCATGACAACCATATTAGTCCAAAGCAACCCAAAATAGTCAATAAAGAATCCAAACTATAGGGAATAGGGAGGAATGATCATGACAAATAAATTCAAAGGAAACAGTGTGGTGGACGATGGGCCAT
>LPNX010497949.1:561321-734468 GCA_001517045.1 Pseudotsuga menziesii
ACTATTCCAACACTGTAAAACCTAATCTTTTTGATACACCCTATAAAATAAAAGAGTGTAATTCATTTTATTATGTGTTGATTTTAATTGGCTGTAATTACTCAAAGGGAAATGGTCGTGCAACTAATGAAGTTATGACTCAGCAGTGAAGTAAATATGCACACCATAACAAACAATGCTAAGTGCAATCTTTGTCAAATGAAAAATAGGGTATGCCACTTCATGAGATGCATAAATATATATTCCTTTCCGAATGCCAATGCAATCCTTCCTATATGAAAGTCTAAATAAAACTCTCATCCAAGAAATCCAATGCAAGTACCTCCTCAAATCCATATGCAAAAAATGAAACTACCTTGTATTTTTCAATATAAAAGAATGAAAAATGCAATAAAAGTCATCTAAAAATCTTAGTCTCTGCAGCAAGTATAAAACACAAGCCGAGCAAGACACCAAGACAAAAAAGAGTAATGCACTAATGGAAAAACAAAAAGGATAAATGACTAAAACTACTTTCAAATAAAAATCAATGAAAAAGCGGTCTCTGGTCACAAAAGAAGCATCCAACAGACAACATCAGACGCAAGGACGACCCAACCACACTCACAACCCACCCAATAACTTCCCACAACATCAAACTCACCAAAAGGGAGGATTTACGCAACTGTTTAAAGAACAACTGCGTATATACACGAGTTTTGGCCAAAAAACTGCATGTATACATGGATTTTGGCCAAAAACCTGCATGTATACACGTATTTTTGCCAAAAATCCGCGTATGTACACAACTTTTGGCCAAAAACCTGTGTATATGAAGAAGACAGTGGTAAAAGCAGGCCAAGGGTCAAACAAATAAAGGGGAGTATCAATGGATGAACATACTATAAAATTCAACACAAAAACAAGGAGAAACAAAGAGTAAGTCAAGAATATCAAGCACATTGTGCCCCCAAACCCCAAAGAAAAATAAGGAACATCCCTAGTATGGTCTCCAATTCTGTTACGGAGAAAACTTCCTATGGATTGGGGTACCACAACAGACAGAGTAACCATAGAAATAAATCATTTCCTATATGCAAGAGAAACCAAACATCTAACACTAAAGGATCTTGATACATACCTTATTCCGGACGGTTGATGTAGATCCCTGTTGAGCTTTTCCACTCTCGCTTGTATAAGTAATTTGCTCTCTCAACATTCAGCAAACAAGACAAGCATGCTATATATAATTGTGTTAGACCTACTCTAGCATATCTAATCAATAACATATAAGCATTTAAAAGCATCCATGGATTCAATACTCATTTAAATACACATTATTGGACAGGAAAATATATTTCTATTCATATAAATCAGAGATTACAATAGTGACAACCTCTATCGGCACGTCTGCAAATCGGAGAAACTGAGTCCTCCACCTGGGTCTCCACCACTTCAATCCTCCATCTCTCGATAGAAAGTTCACAAGCAAAGGAAAGCTTGGGAAGAACACAAAGTGCTCCAAGGGACAAAGGGATGCAGACTCAAGTACAAGCTCTGACAACAATGGACTATAGTTTTCTTGCTCTTCAATGCCTCCCCTTCAATGTATCCAAAGGGTTCCTTATATAGTGCTTCAATGGGGTAATGGAAGGTCAAATCCGAGCGATCTCAAGGAATATGGAAGGCCAAGAGACAAGTGACTCGGATCCACATCAAGAAAAAAACTAAAACTATTTGGCCTTTTGCACACATCCCGATGTATGTGGGTTTAAGGGTCAAATCCACTTATATAAGTGAGAATAGGTTTAAAAGTCACGTATAGCAAATAATGCATGTTTTTAGGGATGATCTTGCAAACATCAAAGGTACAAAAATGGTCCATGGGGTCTAAAGAGTCTGCATAGGGACAGGGAAGGCCATAAAGGTGTGATCCACCTTGTGTGGTAAAATCAACTGTAACAATATGCCATCAAGGTGGGGTTGGCATCATTTCCTTGAGTTGGGAGTTGTCATACTTTAGCCACTCAAAACAAGGGAATTGTTTGCCTCCTTGTGTGGTGTGATTGTTGTCTGACAATGGTGTCGATTCCAAGGGGATATTGAACATCTGTATGGATGGCCTATGCATCTCTCAATTGTAATTCAATCTGTTCCAATAGTGGTGGAAAATACGCTCGAAGAAAGTCCACAATGAATATTGGTTGCAAACCCAAGTATGGTGGAATGTTGAGCGTAAAAGAATTTTCCACAAATTTCTTAAGAATGTTATAAGGAACATATTATAAAGGATTCAAATTATTTTATGGGACGTTGAATATTTCTTTATTTATATGCAACTAGACATGATCCCTAAATTTGAATGAATGAGGAATACTATGCTTGTCATGTCAGGCCTTGGAATTCTCACTAGCTCATTGCAACATTTCTTGTGCTTGTTTTTGAATCTCACAAAACCTAACCTTGAACTTGATTTATTTTTAGACTTCTTGCTATTCATGGTATGTGTCGATCATACTAGTTGGTCGACTGACTAAGTAGATAGGATTTGAGGGATGAAATACATAAAAAAAATTAAATAGACTATTTCCTGTTGAACAACGGTTTTGCTCGATTATAAAAATGTTGGATTACTGATAATATTTCATCCCATGTTTTGAAATGCTTGTGGTGTTACACATAGAGAAATTATACCACCATGCGATTCACAATTTTTATTTTTCCATCAGCCTGAAGATGGAACGTGATTGACGCAGATAGTTTTGTGTTAAAATTTTGCTACAATGTTTTCAAAAAAGTGTTGGAAAATATGGAGTCTCTATTGGATATGATTGTAGTTGGTAATCTATAGTGTTTCCAAACATTCTTGAAGAAGAGATAAGAATATTGTTGTGTTGTTGTATCCTTCTTGCAAGGAATGAGAATAGCCATTTTAGAAAATCTATCAACCAATACCAAGATTGCATCATGATGATGTTTGGTGACTGGATATCTAGTCAAGCAGTCCAAGAAAATGGATTCCCATGGTCGAATGGGAATGAGAAAGGTTGTATACAAAACTTGTTGTTGATTTGGTGGCTTGGCGATGGTACAAACCATGCATTACTTTTGATATATTTGTCGACATCCATATTGAGTGAAAGGACAATAGAAATATTTATAAAGTATTGTGAGAGTATTTGCCTCTAAAATGTCATGTTGTTTTGTTGTAGTGTGCATCCCAAATGAGCTTCTATCTGTGTTCACCTAAAGGTACACAAAGTTTCAGGAGCTTTATAAAGCAAATTGTCCTTCAAGTGGTAGTTGAGATAAATCAATTGACCGGTCTGGAGTTTTCAATACATTGAGGAGAAGTCAATGTCTTCTTCATAAGGTCGAGGCTAAGTAATGGTGTCATAACCATGCATAATTAACATTATAAATGTTGCATTGGTTTTCCTTTCTGATGCTAAATTACCAATTGAAATTGTTGTAGTTAACTAATCCACTTGAGTTGTCTCGTCATTTGTAACTTAGATTGTGCCATAATGAACTATAAAGGATTATGGCTTGTATGAATGAAAATTTATTTTCCTACAATGTAGTGTCTCTATTTCTTACGTACTTACATAATGGCATACCGTTCTCATTCATAAGTTGAATACTTGTGAACAATTTCATTAAAATTTTCCAAATGGAATTCCATTAGATGACCTGCTTGAGTGATCACAAAACCCATGTTATAATCCAATATGTCGCTCTTGATTTCAAATGGATGATACAAATAAGGTAGCACCATCACTGGAGATGTGCAAAGCTTATTATTAAGATATTCAAAATCTTGTTGTCTTTCCACTCCCCTTCATCAACTTGTTCATTGGCTAAGCTATGTGGTTGAATCCCAACAAAAATCTACAATCGAAATTTTCCAAACCAAGGAAACTCCTTTGTTAATGAATGTTTCTTGAAGTGGGTCATGCCTGATTGACTTGTATCTTTTTTTGTCTGACTCAAATGCTTGATGAGTCGATCACATAGCCCAAGTATTTGATACTCTTCATTTCAAAAGAGCACTTCTCCAAGTTCAATTAGAGTTCGTGTAAAGCACTTATTGAATCTACCACAAATGCTCATCCCACAATCTGCTGAAAATTAGGATCTCATCTAGATTAACAATGACACATATTCCCAAAATAATTCTAAGAACATCATCCATATATCATATAAAATTTGCAGGTGCGTTAGTTAAACCAAAAGGCATGACTAACCATTCAAATAGACCTTTATTGGTTTTGAAAGCATTCTTCCATGCATCTGAGGACTCTATGGGAATTTGATGATATCTCAACTTGAGGTCGAGTTTGGTAAAGAATTTAACATATTTCAAACAATCTATTCTAGGAAGAGGATACCGACTCTTTATGGAAATATTATTAAGATCCATGTAGTCAATGCACATGCGCCATGTCCCATATTTACTAGGGACTTCCACAAGGAGAGGAGTTGGGTTGAATATGCCCTTCATCAACCAAATCTTGAATTTATCTACAGATTCCTTCATCCTCTAAAATAATCCTTCTATAAACATATGCAATGGATAATGAAGAACCAGGAACAACATCAATGGATTGTTTTACTTGGCAATGGAGTGGTACTCTAGTTGGATCTTTAAACACATATTGGTGTTCTTCAAGTACTCTGCATACTTTCTCTTGCTGTTGAGAGTTATGGTTGGTGGAGAGTCGATAGGTTGATGTGATCCTCTTGGCATGCTGAAGTTTGATAATCAACAGCATGGGTTTCTGAGCGTGGTTGACCAGTTTTTTGGTTTGTTTTCGCTAAAACTAGTTTGACTATCAGCATGGGTTGACATTCAAGAATTGCATACCACTTATTTTGGATTTTGGAAATCACTTTCTGTGATAAGGACTGATACTTTCCCTGTTCGTCCCATAAGTGTAGTTTCCCAAACAATACATCAACTACTGAGAGTGGTGCTATATCACATAGCACCTCATCCTGAAAAGGATTTATGAAGTAGGAAATTTTGCATTGTTGGGTGATCTTGAGTTCTTACCAATCCTTCATCCTACTGATGTTGTAAGGTCACGGATGTGGAGTAGTAATAAGACCCAATTTCTTTACAATGTATTCAAAGACAAAGTTATTTGACTACCATTGTCAACAATTAGATGCAATGGGTTATTTTGTACCCATATCGGTGTATGAAATAGTCATTCTCTTTCCTCTTCATTGACTATTCTCGAGTTCAAGAGTGTTATGGAATTCAATGCTAATAAAGTTGAGGATTCTAGATTTGTTCCTTGATAGATTTTCCAAGTGAGTCTAATTTGAAGGTATACAGTTGCATCAACAATGTCCTCCGAGATTTGCATCTAGATGCATCATGCCAAGCTGAACTATGGTAATCACACCATTTCCATGCAAGGGGTTGTTTGTCATGTTTTCCCTTATCTTCTTAGAAGGCTTCTTACCATGATCTTGCTTATGTGAGGTAGTTTGAGTAGACTGTTTTCACTTGTCGGAGTCAATAGTTGACTAGGGTTTCTTTTCAAAAGGTTGACATGTTGGTTTGTGTTGGTTGTGGAGCCTAATTATCTTCCTGATTCAGAGGTCTTGTTTCAACCATGTTTCAAGACTAGGTGCCCCTATGTACTAGGAAGAACTGGAATGCTCTCTTGAGGTGGTGACCATCATTTTGAATGACTCTAATGTGGAATTAAAGGTCATCAATAGATATTAGGGGCTCTTCCACTGATATTAGGGACATTTTGACCAAATTAGAGACAATTTGGATGTTGTTTGGGAGGCTCATATTCCATTAGGGTCACACTGATTCTATTAGGTTCATTAGGGTGTCATTACGATACTTTGTTTTAAAAAATGTTGATATCAATGCTCACTAACTATTTATGCTTATGCATCTATTGCTTCTCTTCCCACGTACCTGTTAGAAAACATGATCACAGAAAAATAACAATAAACAAGATGCAAATATAAAACACATTAACACATTACACAAGAAACACCAATATAACGTGGTTCCCCCAATATGGTCTACATCCACACAGAAATTGCCAATCCTTTATTGTCATACCATCTAACAAAAATGAAGGGATACAATCTGCAACAAACCCGGTGTGCTTCCTCTTCACTCTCTCACAATACCTCTCACACAATCACAAAGATTGTTTTACAATGCTACAATACAATACACAATAATATTACAATTCTTTCCTTTTATAGGGGAATTGCCATAGGAAAATACCATGGGTCACCCAATACCATGGGAACATAAACGGTTGGATGATGCCCCCCGCATCCCCCTGCTAGGACGAGTGTACAATAAAATTGGGGTACAAACATGACTAAACAATAACATCTCTAAATCAGGAAGATCATGATCCACAACCAACCATACCCTCTTCAAACAATAAATTATTCCATTTAATGAGAAACTTTTTGATTTCCTTGTTTCACAATTGTTTTACTCATCGATTAATCATTTCTTATGTATTTCATATTAATTTTCATTCCTCCTCTTTCCCTAGAATATAAAATTTATTTGAATACTACCCCTTACAACCTTCTTCAAGTGTGATACATGAAAAATGGATGGACCCTTGAAGGGGGTGGTATTTCCAACTTGTAATCCACATTGCCAAGTGTGAAGTAGCTTTTATGGTCTGTATAATTTTGCTACAATTTTGTTTACTTTTTTTTGTTTAAGAGACATATTTTTGTTTGGATGAAGCCTTAGAGAGATCAAATTCACAATATTAAAATTCCTCTCACTCTTGTTTTGGGCCACACGTAAATTTCTCGTGAGTATGTTAATAACATTTTGATGGTGTTGAGCATGCTCCTTTACTATCTACACCTTGGAGTGCCCCTACATATATGAAGTGATGGACGGAGGTGCATATCCATAGAGATCCTCAAATGATGTATACGAGTGGATGTATGGAATGTAATGTGAAACCACCATTCTATAAAGTGAGTCCATATGAGACATTGAACTTGTTTATTAAAAGTGAAGCAATAGATATACTATGTGTTCACAATTATCATATCAATGTCTATCAGATAATTTAGTACCATAAGTGGCAAACAATTCCTTCCAAACATTGTTTGTGAGAATAAGTACTTTGTCACTCTCTATGATTTTGGATTGCCATGAAGCTTTTAAATATTCTCCATAAATTGTGTTTCCACCATGCTTGGAAAGAATATGATCTAAACAAAAAAACTATGCATATTTAGTGAGTCTATCCACCACCAAAAAAGTAACATTTCGACTTTATTATTACACCGAGAGTAGCAAGGTGCTCTATAACACAGTATGGGGGAGATGTTGTCACATACAGTTATGTAACGTGACACTACGAAAACAAGTAATTAAATTTTTTATGTAAGCTCATAAGTTACCAAAAATAAAATAAAAATAATTCAAAAATTTTCATGTTACCAAAGATAAAAAGTAATTAAAAAAATTCACAGCTCAAGGAATTGGACACCTCTTGTTCTTGATAGATATGAGTTTAACATGGATATATTCTTCTTTAGGAAAATCCATGATAAAATTCCATAAATAGCCCCTCCCATCGATTATTGGGTATGGCTAAGGGTTCTGGTAGTGCCGATGACTTGATTATCTCTCCCTGGTATTGTCGGCATATTGACCATTCATTAGGTACATGTTCCTTCAACCCCTCATAAAATAAATTATGATTTACCTTGTGATAGGTTTTGAGAAATCCAAAGTGTCTACCAATTGGAGACGAATATAACTCCAACTAAAATCTAATTTTTTGCTGGTTAGTTTTAGTATAGGTATAAGAATTACTTGTACTATATTGATGCACTTCTCCAAGTAAACGACTCTTATATTGCACTCGTATCCTATTGTAATCATTGTATTTGTTTTTGGTTCAAAGGATATTGTTTCCATTTTCAACATGCTTCTTCCACCCAATTAGGTTGTACCATAGATAGTGCATACATAAGGCACTTATAATATTGTTTCTTGGAAAGTGCATTAATGTTACTACATTGTCTTTTCTAGTCTTAATATTTATAATCTAATCATCATACCTTTACATGTTATTACTCATTTTTGTTGTTCTGTAAGGACAAGCAATTTTCTACCAAATACTTGAGGCTTTCATGATCTATAATTACTTTGAAGTTTGTAATGTCTCCCCTTTAGATATTGGCTACATTTCTGAACTATATGAGGGTTGACCATCATCTATTTTTCTTATGTTGAGCAAGATAGATTCTTTCCTTTCAATTGTATATTTTCCAAAGCTAATCGATGACCTTCTTGCATAAAAATACTCCAATAACCTATCTTGAGGCATCACATTCCATCATGAATATCTTATTAAATTTTGGGGTGGATAGAATTGGACTATAAGTGAGAGCCTCCTTGAGTTGTTGGCATGCCTAGTTTTATGTATATGAACATGAAAATTAGATATTATGTAATAGGGTTTTTAAAGGTGTTGCAATAC
The DNA here is from genome assembly GCA_001517045.1 of Pseudotsuga menziesii. Classification (NCBI taxonomy): domain Eukaryota; kingdom Viridiplantae; phylum Streptophyta; class Pinopsida; order Pinales; family Pinaceae; genus Pseudotsuga; species Pseudotsuga menziesii. The sequence continues at coordinate 569,817 of LPNX010497949.1, forward strand.
TAGCATAGTCATAGAGTGACTATAGTACCTTGTTAGGAAAAGGAATCTTTGAAGGCCCTTGATGTTCTTTATAATCAACCAATCTACTACAATTTTTATCTTTTTGTGGCTCGGCCATGACCCCTTCATGTGATATGGACTAGGTATTCAACTTGTTGTACCCTAAAAGAACACTTGAATTTCTCAACATAAAGTTGGTTATCTTGAAGCAAATGCAATACATGTCCACATCTTGAATGATATTCCCATATTTTATCGTAATTCAAAATGTCATCAAAGAAACTCAAATAAATTTTGTGAGGAATGGACTGAAAATAGAATTCATGAGGCCTTGGAATGTACATGGAGCATTAGCAAAACCAACATCATCACCAATAATTCATAGTGACATCCATGAGTTTGAAATTTTTTTTATGTACAACTTCTTCCTTAAGTTGGATTTTATGATATCTTGATTGAAGATCAAGATTTGTAAAACAAACTACACCATGTAATTAAGTTAATACTTCACTAATTACATGAATGCAAAACTTATCTAGGTGTGATTTTTTTTGTTCCGTATAATTTGGGCACATCTTCCAAGGTTCATCCTTATTTATATCTAATATCACTAAAGAATAAAAACACCCTTATTGGGACATATGGTTCCAACCTCTAGAATGTATTTAATCATTTTCTCTATCTCACTCTTCTAAGCATGTGGACAATGTCGAGGTTTTATATCGGGTGGATGACTACCTAGAGCTAAATTAATTATATGTTCATGTTCTATGATTGGAGACAATTCCTAAGGAACCTCCTTAAATAACACCTCATGTTGATTAAGGACATCCTATAATTTTTCTATAATAACTTTAGGTTCCTCATAAATTTCTAAGGAATAGACTAGTTCAACCACCAAACATATTTCCTCCTTATTGAGTTTTTTTTTCCATTTGATGGGAACTAATTACTTTGTTTGGGGGAATATTATAGCCTTGGAATTTATAGGCCTTACCCTTAGAGATAAAATGAAAGAACATTTCTTGAAGATTCATTTAAAAGGTTCCTAATTTGTGAAGCCATTGCACACCTAAGACTACATTTGTGGCTCCTAAGGGATTAGACTACTCTAGAGAATCCAAAAAAAATCACCAATATAAGGTTAACGCCGTTACACTTTCATCCACATGATATGGAATTCCCATTCACAATCATGACTTTAAATTTAGAAATAGGGTAAACACATTAATTCAATTGTGCCACCGACTTCTTGTTAATGAAGTTATAAGTACTCCTTAAGACAATTATTCAAAATCACCATTTTCTTCTTAAGGTAACCTTGAATTTCCAATGTTGTGTTGATACCTGTTAGGGCATGTAGTGATATGTTGTTTGTGGTTTCTCATATTGAATGGTCTTGAAGTTTCTCTTGAACTAGCACATCTTCCACTTCTTTTCACAGTACTCATCTTAGTATTTTTAATGATGACAAGACACTTTTCTTCACAACTTTTTTTTAATCCTTGGACCACTTTCTATTAATAAAGTAACATAGACCCTTGGTTCTTCGTTGAATCATTTGTTTTGGTGCAATATTAATGGACGCGCCTCTATTTAGTACTTTTAATGAAGTTCCTTCAAAAAAATTGTGGCCAGACACGAAATTTTATTCAAGACATTTATCCATTTGGATGCATTCCTTCATGGTTTTAGGTGCCTAAAATTCGACCCCTTCCTATATGAAATCACACAACCCTCCAATATACAATTCCCAAACTTTCTCCTCATCCAACTTGGTGACTTGTATGGCTATTCACTAGTGTTGAATAATGTATTCAATAACCAAAGTTGTCTATTGTAGGCTTCTGAGTTCATTGAAATGGTCTTTGGTTCATACATTTTCGTATTGATCCCTTAATACACTAACAAATTCATCCCATGAGTATGTCCTTCCTTGAGGTATTATTTTGATAACCCATTGCTAGGAGTTTCTATCAAGATAGGATGAAGCGAGACTCGCCTAAGAATCTCGAGAAACTTAATGAATATGAAAATATTGCTCCATCTATTGGCCCATGATTATACATCATTGCCATCAAACCACCTAAGTTTTATTTTTGGAAAAGTAATCCACTAACCATAATTAATGTCGCTGGAGCTTGAATGGGCACTTGTATTATACCCAAAATAGGGGATGCACTGGAGTTATTGGTAGAAATGTTATGTGTTTGTAGTATCATTGTAAGTTTTTTCAAATGTATCCATTTTCGGAAACCTTGTTGTTATTTTCCATGACCTCTTTATTTTTTTTTGCATCTCATTTTCAAGCCCTTGTTTGATGCTAGCTACTCTTGATTGCAGATAGCCATTTGGATGGATTCCTTCATGGTTTTAGGTGCCTAGAATTTGACCTCTGCCTATATGAAATCACACAACCCTCTAATATACAATCCCCAAAATTGCTCCTAATCCAACTTGGTGACTTGTGTGGCTATTGACTAGTGTTGCAAAATGTATTCAATAACCAAATTCGCCTAATGTAGCATCATGGTTAGTTCATTGAAATAGTCCTTCCTTCATAAATTTTCATATTAATCCCTTAATTCACTAACAAATTCATCCCATTCGTATGTCCTTCCTTGACATCTTATTTTGAGCACCCATTGCTGGAATCCTATATAGAGATAGAATGAAGCAAGAGTTACCTGAGAATCTTGAGAAACTTTGTGAATAACAAACATTGCTCCATCTGTTAACCCATGACAATACATCATTGGCATCAAACCACATAAGTTTGATTTTTGGAAAAGTAAACCACTAACCATAATTAATGTCACTACAACTTAATGGCCACTTGAATTATACCCATTATTAGAGGATGCACTAGAGCTATTGGTAGAATTGTTTTGTAATTATAGTATTATTGTACATTGTTTTTCAGTTGTAGCCATGTTTGCAAACCTTTTCTTTCCATGATCTCTTTCTTCCGATTCTTCCATCTCAGTTTCAAGCCCTTGTTTGGTGCTATCTTCTCTTGATTGCATCTCATCATATGATTTAAGTATCCTTAGTGTATGTATTTTGCTTGATTTTTTTTTGTTTTTATCTTTATTCCCCATTGCGGTTAATTGGCTCTAGGTTGCAACCATTTGGACTTTTATGGTTTTAAAAGCATCACAATGTATTAACATTAAGTAATAGAGATCAGTTTTAGAAAAATGAAGGGAATACAACCAATGGAACTCCCTTTTTTGCTAGGATTTGAAGGCCACAACTAAAAATGGTCATAAATTTTTTGGCTATTGCTCAAAACTACTAATATGACCCCAATTTGGACATGACATAAATCTCATCTTTTGGTGGCATAAGTCCAAATATAGTTAATGACACTAAACAAAAGATATTCTAGTAGCAAACGTTAACCTTGAAAAAATAGCATCAATTTTGCAAAGAAATATTCTTTTGCGTTCCCAAGTTGTTGTTGTAAAGCACTTGTAACAATATTTATATGTAGCTTTAACCCAACAATATAAAAAAAATAGCATTCAAGCAATAAGAGCAAAATTGAATTGATCCAAATATAGAATGAAGTCAAAATACCCAAGTTCTTATTATAAGATTTGAGCATATAGATCTAGGCACATAAACTAAGGAGTATACTAGGAAAATCAAATCAACAAGCAACTAATCATGTAATAAAATATTTATCATAAATCATTATACAAAAACTAGAAGTAGATAGGAGGAAAATAATGATATATTACATTAACTTGAATGAATGGAGGTGAACAATATTTAAAGGAAGGAAATTCAAATTAGGTCAAGAGGCAACGTGAATTTATCATCTAGTGTAAGAGATTCTAGTCAAGCTTAACTAGAGACAAGTACCCTTAGTTAGCCATGCTTAATCTCCTTAACTGAGTTACACTAACTCATGACTTCACAACCACTAGTTATGACAAAAGGATGCTAAGTTAACTGACTAAATGAGCATGGAAAACCTTGAGGAGACTTAACAAAGGCACCAATACATAAACATAGACATGAAGGTTAGTTTAGGACCTAAATTAGGGGAGCGCTCTCAGTTGTGAACTGAAATAAGAATCAAGTCATCCTAAAATAAGGGAAAAGTACCCCTAATCAAGGAAGGCGCTTCCAAATCTAGGAATGTGACTAGGTAAGCCAAAAATGGACATTAGGGTTTTCTTTAAATGGTAGATAATGTTGTTTGGGACCCTTAGAGATTAGAATTAGGATATAGGGTGACTCAAATACTCAATATGAGTGAGGGTTGTCCCATTAGAGTCATGAAGTCAAGGTCTAGGTCACTAGGCATGAGAATTATGCTATAGAGAAGGTATTTTGCTCCAACACTTCAACATGAAAGATAAGTCTCTTCGAAGTGGCAACCTCATTTTACAAGTGATGCCTAAAAATGAAGATCCATTCTCTATTTATAAGTATAAATAGGAAGGAAAAATACATAACCCTAATTAGACCAGCCTACATTTAATATAAAAATAAAAAGAACTACTAGATACTTCTTAAGTGTTGAGTGCCACACATTGGCTATTCATAACCTACTTAATTCTAATTAGGATAAGAATTGTAACAACATCAAGAATCACACATAACTAATCATAAGTAAATATAGACAATTTCATGTTGATGTGATACCACATATTTACCTCGAATGAGCAATTTACTTCCTCGCCTACAAACTTGTGTTTAATCTAGCTTTGAGAGATGAAGTTGGAAGACTAGATGAGAAGAAGGGACTAGACCAAACACCTTTTTCAAACCAACCATGGTGACAAAGGAACTCCGATGCCAAATGGAAGAGAAGATACCAACTGTAGAAACATCCAAGTTGGTGGAGGGTTGAAGGAGACAACCAATACAAGCAAGCCTGAGAAGGTGGAAGGTGAGACATAGATCACAAGAGAACTACCAATTCAATAGAGTTTTGATGTCTTAGAGAATAGAATTTGAGACACATTGAAAGGATATTTACAATATCTTAAATATTATGGGGAACACAAGTGGTATTTCTCACCATTGCGATCTTGGGATAAATAAAATGCGGGTTTACATGGGTCATACAACAAATATTCTCATAAAATCCTTTTATTGTACTACAAGAATCAACGAACTACATGAAACACACATAATATGGTCAAATAAAATAGTTATTGTATACACATTCCAAAACCACTTAAGATAGGGTAAAGTTTGACTAAGAACCTCAAAGAGAACACCCCAAAAGATTGGGATCATCTAGGATCCTAATGGGTACCCATAACAAAGAAATACTTGAATTAACGGGTATGTACAAGAGGAACGTTTATGAAAGGAGGGCCTAAATGAGTCAATCAAAACACCTACCATGGACAAATATGTGATTAACAAGGGAAAAGGAAAAATGAGAACCCTACCATGACACTAGACATCAAATGGAAAATGTCAATAATATAAGTAAAGGCAAGGGAATTTGAAAAGAGATCTTGAACGTGCACTATGAACCATAACTAAGATGGATGGGAGAGCCTTAATACTGTCAACATACGGGTCATGTATGGCCAATGGGAAATAAAATACCCCACACACTAACATGTGTATGGATGTGAATAGGGTTGGTACAAAGTGAAAGAACCATAGACTAAAAAGACAATGAACCCTAGCTAGGTTGTTCCTCTATGCAATTCCATTAGTAGGGGAGTCGTTGACATATAGTTACAATATCTCTTCATTGCCCTAACCTATTTGAAGGTTAAGGAACTTTAATTTCCCATAATGTTTCGAAGGTCTTAGAAATTCGTGAAGCTATATATGAAATGGAAGGCCAACACCTTAGATTTGGCATGTCCTTTAATGAAAACTCTTTTTTTCACAAACATAAAAACTATATTTAATATTAAAATACATGTATGCTTGGACAGATAAATTCATTACATAGCCAAAACATTGACAAAAATGCATAGTCCAATATGATGTACCAGAGGACATAGATCAACGTATACATAGATCAGTAGAAATATTTAACCAATATCTCCAATTGTAAGTACTATCAAAAATCCAAAAATAACAAACAAAAAAGAGCCAGGGTGGCTATATAGAAACATAATAATAGAAAATAAAAATAGTTCATAATATCCAGGGCAGATAGAAACCTAGCAATAATATCAAAAGTAAACACTACCACGACGAGATCATATTCCTCTTCAGAGAGAACACATTCAACTAGTATTGAAACCATTATATCCATTGTTTATATAAATCTTGCATTATCTTGGGATTAGATAGCAAAAGAGTATAGTATATAGCAACATGCATATGTTATATATGTATGTGTGTGTGTACACACACATACATACATACATATACATATGTATTTTTTTCGGATAAAAAAAGAATAATTTTATTATAATAGTAATGAAATTACATCTGCAGATAAGTATGATGCCGTGCATTTTCAAAAAAGTATGAGCTTTTCAGCTCCAAAAAATCAATTTTTTTCCATCCCATAAGGTATGTGCATTGCCTTGCAAGAAGAATTTACAAAACCTAGATGCTGCTGTGAATGCCATTTGTGCTGTTTGAGCTGTAGTCTTGCTCAACCATATAATGTCTGTAAATTTGTCAATTGCTATTGTTATAGCTGATTTTACCACTCCAGGTGAATCACACTTTGTATGGCCTTCCCTTGTCCTGCTGCAGACTCCTTAGACCCCATGGGCCATTTTTTGTCCTTTGATGTTTCCTTGATCATCCCTAAACACATGTGAAAAATTATATACGCGACTTTTAATACCTTAATCGCGTATATACGCAGGTTTGACCCCTAAAACCGCGTACATCGGGATGTGTGCATAATCCAAATCCTTTTGGAGTTTTCCTTGACATGGATCCGACTCACTTGACTCTTGGCCTTCCCTATGCCTTGAGATCGCTCGGATTAGTCCTTTCATTACCCCTTTGAAAATCTATATAAGGAACTCTATGGTACATTGAAGGCATATGAGAGAATTAAGAGCAAAGAAATTATAGTCCATTGTTGCCAGAACTTATGCTTGAGTTTGCATCCCTTTGTCCCTTGGAGCACTAGTGTGTTCTTCCCAAGCTTGTCTTTTGCTTGTGAGCTTGCTATCGAGAGATGGAGGATTGAAGTGGTGGAGGCCCAAGTGGAGGATTCAGTTTCTCGGGTTCGTAGACGTGCCGTCAGAGGTTGTATCTATTATAATCTCTGATTTGTATTAATAGAAATATCTTTTCCTGTCCAATAATGTGTGTTTGAATGAATATTTTATCCATGGGATTATTTCAAATGCTTATACATTGTTGATTATATATGCTAGAATAGATCTAACACCATGATATATAGTATGCTTGTATTGTTTAATTGTTGTTGAGGAAGTAATTTATCAATTCAAGCTGAAGTTGGAAAGCTCAACGGGGATCTACTTCAACCGCCCGGAATAAGGTACGAGGTCTGATCCTTTAGTGTTAGACATTTACTTTCTATTGCATTTGGGAAAGATTGATTTCTGGAGTCAAGTTTTCTATTGTGGTACCCCAAGCCATAGGAATTTTTCTCCGTAACCGAATTGGCGACTCCGCTGGGGAGTTCCTAGTAGTTGTCCTTTGGGGGTTGTTCTATCGACATTCAATGAATTTGAATTGCTCTTTCTCTCTTGTTTCTATATCGGGTCTCGGGGCATGTTTGCCTGGTAGTGTCTAATTGGCGTGAAGTTTGTCTCAGCTTGTCTGTTTGCCTTGATTTTATGCACCTTTCTTCATGTATGCGAGTTTTTAACTCACAGTCGTGTATACACACGGATTTACTGCGAACAGTCGCGTATGCCATTAGTTTTGCCTTTAGTGGAAGTTAAATGGTTGTTGGGTGAAGTTTGATGATTGCTGAGTCTCCTTTGGCACTGTCGGAGTCTATTTATACCTCTGTTTCTGACCAGAGACGTTTTTTTTAAGCTAAATTTTATTTTTAAGAAGGTTCTTGTCATGGCATTTTCGATTTTTTGTTTGGGATTAGTGCATTAGAGTTCTTTTACCTTAGTGCTTTGCTTGAGTGATGTTTGAGTGTGCTTGCAGAGTCTAGGGGTCGTAGAATCATTCTTTTGTTTTTTGTATCTCATTTTATTTCAAAAAATCCAAAAACATTTGCTTATCATCATGCATTGCATTTTGCATTTTGCATTGTACTTGCACTAGATTTGCTTTGGAGTACTAGTTAGGACTTCATATAGGAAAGCTTGCATTCATCATTTGAAGAAAAAATGTGCATTTCACGTAGTAGCATACCCTGTTTTCATGGACACAATGCATTTGCATTGATTGTTAGGTGTGCATTTTACTTCATGTTGTGTCATAACACCATTAGTTGCACGGTCATATCCATCTTTTGAGTAATAAAGCCAATTAAAATTATCAACGCTAAATTAAAATGAACTACACTCTTTTCTTTTCTAGGGTGCACCAACAAGCTTAGGTTTTAGGGTCTTGGAATAGTTCATTGTGAGTAAATTCTCCAAGACCACTAAACAACAACATGTATGTGTCTGTCCAGGTGAGTGTGTGAAATCCTTGGTATAACCAGTGTTTCTCAGGATCCTCCTCTCAAAAGGGAGTTAAGCACGAGGCAGTGTGAGCGGTTATTGATTGGGATGACCCCTAGTCATAACTGAGTAACACTGGAGATATTTCCAGGATTGTATTCGTATTTGGGGGCTCTTTAGAGAGTTTCAGGCTTTGCTACCCTGCCCATACGGTCAATCTCTCCTGCGACTATCTGCCTGAGCATTGATTATATTGAGGTGACCTTAGTGGCCTTACCTAGGATATCGAGGGGGTAATTTGCAGGGGTTATTTTGCGGGTGTCCTGGATAGGTTGGGGTCAGACAGCACAGTCACTTTACGCGTTGAAGCTGAGGACCACAATAATTGGTTACGTACCTCCGCTTGTTGTGTATGGGAGTCTCAAGCCTCTCCTATGCGAGACATACCTGCTTCATTCGGGAGCTCATTTATCCAGCCCTTGTTTGCTTGCATTTGGATTTAGATTTTATTAGTGATTGCTCTGTGCACGATAGCTTGCCTAGGGTTTGCGTAAATAGAGAGTCTTTTTAATTTTTTGAATCATTGTGGATTCGGGTGCGGCTCCGCGCCGTTCTCGTTGTTTAGCAGGACTTCCTCCTTCTACTTCTCCTCCTCCTTTGGGAGAGAGACCTAGACAATCCAGGCGAACTATTTCACACATTGATTCACACACCATGGGAGACCATATGGAAAGTATTCCAAAACCACCTTCTCCCATTCGAGTGGATGATGGGGAGTTTACTCCTGCTTACGATCCTTCACCCAACTTGGTTGAGTTAGGCCCTATGATTTCTGAGATAGGAACTTTTCATGATAGACCTACTCACTCTAGGGTTGATTACCCATTGACGCATTACTGGTATGGAATGCCGGAGGATGCCGAGACTCATTTTGAACCCGCAAGCACTAGCTATGGTAGTTATGGTATGTCTAGTTTTCCCACACATGATTTGGCATTTCATGTCGAATCTGAGTTCGAGCCTAACACTATGCCTGGGGGCACTCTCATTCCTTACCATGCGGAGAGGTTTGGGAGCACTAGTCACATTGCACCTTCCATCCTGGTGGTGGAAGTTACATCACATATTCCTCCTAGGTCTAGGGTTAGTGATCCTATTCGGATACCATAACCGAGACGGGTGATGATAGGGAATAGTACGTACATTATTACTCAGATCCATCCGTCCTCTGTCCCTACTTCTTCAAATGTTCACCCTCCACCTTATTCACGTGGTCCTTCGGGTCGAAACGTTGCTACTAGTCATGTCCATATTACGGTTACTAGACCAGTTGTGTCTTAGCTTCATGTACCGCCTGTTGTTTCAGGAGGTCATGCTCATACTTCTAGAGGTCACATCCCTACTTCCGGAATGTATATTCCTACTTCCAGAACGTATGTTCCTACTTACGGAGTGTCCCATGGGACATCGCATGCGATGACTTATGGACCCTATTATGGGACGCAGTATGGACAGAGTTCTTCACCTTATAGGGGAGGGTATCAACAACCTACTTACTCTCCTAATTACGGCTTCGTAGCCCCTACTAGTCAAGGTCCACCACACTATGGTGCTTCCACACCACCCTATACGGGTCATACGGGAGGAGGGCACTATGGCCAAGGCCATGGTGGTCATCAAACCTATATGAATCATGGAGCGGTCCATTGACCTCATCATCCTAGGATCCCTTTCCTTGTGATGCTCGATCTTCCTGACTTGTCGAGATTGACGAATGATCCTATAGCTCATGACCCGGCTTGGCCGGCTGTCCCTACTAAGCTTCCCTCGGACATACCTAAGTTCGAGGGCAAACTGGGAGAGGATCTGAGCGAACACGTTACTACTTTTCACCTATGGTGCTCTTCGAATTCCTTACATCAAGACTCCATACGTTTGAGGCTATTTCAACGCACCCTTACAGGGCCTGCCGCGAAATGGTATATAGAGCTACCTAGGGGAGCATTCGCTTTGTTCGATGACCTTGCGATGACTTTTCTTAACCACTTTCAGCTACCAGTGCGTTATGACGTTGGTACTGAACTCTTGTAGACATTTTGGTAGGATAAAGCCACACATATCTCGGATCATATTCAAGAGTGGCGTAGACGGAAGAGGTTAATTAAAGCCTTTATACTGCCAGAGTTCCTCCTCGAGTGGTTCCTCAAGTCGTTATTTCCATATATAGCGAAGGATGTTTCTACATCCGGAGTGCAAAATGAGGAACAAGCGATGTTTAGGGCACAGGAACTGGACTTGATCTATGCTCAGTCCGGTTTGTTATATGAGATTATTCCCAATGATCTGCGTTCCAGTTTTGACCCTAAAGTCAAACCTGGACCACATGCCAATGGCATTGTGGGTTGTGCAAGTGCGAAACCTGTGGATTCAGTTGCAAAACAAGTTATTCAATTGTCAATCAACCAATCTGCTTCGGGACAAGATACGGCTTCGTCTCAACCCGCCCAAACGGTGAGTGTACTTTCAGTGCAATCGTCGGACCAGAAGGGTAACCAGCAGCCCGGACCAAATAGAAAAAAGGGTAAAAACAATCATAAGGGTGGGAATAAGAATGAGAATGCAAATAGTAATGACAAGAACGGTCGGAATGCTGGGGGGGACAAGCAAGCTAAACGTAAGGTTAAGTTCCCTTGCAAGTTATGTAAGGACGATCACCTCACTTACTTGTGCCCTCGTATTGATGAAGCCTCAAGGTTCTTGGCACAGGGCCCAGCTGTGCTAACTAACCCTTTACCGCAGAATCAAAATATGAACTCGAGGTCCCATTACCAGTCCGGTGGTGATCAGGATCCGCCGGAGGGTAGTGGTCGTGGTTGCATTAACATGGTACGTGCTGCAAAAGTTGTGACACGTGCGAAAGACTATGGTTCGTCACAACCCAGCCCAAGCAAAGAGCCTGATCCACCATGGTCCCCTTTGTGTATTGAAAAACCTATGGATAAACCTGAGACTGCACCTCGCATTCCTAAGGGAGTCCTTAAGCGTTCGAGGCATGATCCAAATGCCCGAGCCACCCAGAACTACTCAGTTGTCAAGGATTTGGGCCACACTCCTTGTGCAATGTCTGCATTGGAAGTGCTTCAGAGTTGTCCTTTGCAAAGGAAGGCGTTGCTTTCTGCCCTTGGTGTGAACGACGATGATTCTTCCTCCGTGATTAAATTTGAAACCGCAGGACTTCAGCATCGCTTGCCCTACTATGTGTCTCTTTTGATTCACGTAGAATGTCTTAATATGACCGTCAAGCGCACTGTGATTGAAGAAGGCGCTGCGCTGCCGCTTTTGTGATGTCTTTATCATGTTGGAAGGGTCTGGGTTCCCCTGAGCTGTCTAAATTAGCGACCATGTTAACTACGTTCAATGGGAGATCATTTAGGTCGTACAACATCCTTCCTTCCCTTAAAGTCCATTTGGGAGGGAATACCGTTGCGATAGAGGTCGAGGTGGTTGATGCGCCCCTTGACTACAATATCTTGCTGGGTAGGAACTGGATGTACAGTATGCAAGCCGTTGCTTCTTCCCTGTTCCACATTATATGCTTTCCACATAACGGGAAGATCGTAACGATTGATCAAACGACATTCAAGAATCCATCTATTACCGCATCTTCAAGAGCTTCGATCTTGATCGTTGAACACTCTCAGTCGGCAACTGGGAGTGTGGGTGTAGGCATGTATCCATCCCTCATCAGAAGCTTTATTTGTCCTGCACCAATCCTTATGATAGGGTCTAGTTCCGATGAAACTTCGACATCTATGAGATCGGTGTCTTTTCGCACGATTCACATGGAAGATCCTTGGATTCTTCCTACACCGAGTACTTCGAGTGAGCCCATCATGACGGACGTGCCGTTGCTTGCAACTATGATATCTTATCAAACTAATCTCAAGTATGTTGCAGAGCCTAGTCCTTCCTCTTCGTGGACGGAGGAGGAGGACCCTTATGTGCTGCTGGCATGGGCAGTGCAGTCTTCTCACACACACGACTGCCTTGATACGGTTTTCCCTTCAGATGAAGCTATTATTGAGGCTATGTCAGGAGTTGAGCCACCATGGGAGGAACTCCATCATAGATCGTACTTTCTTCCCGAGCTTGACCGCTTGGAGTGTGAATATTTTAGGGCATTTCTTAGTCAGAGAGTTGGTAGTCCTATGGTTCCATTAAGCTCTCCTGGTCCGATGGCTGATGGAAACATGGCAAACATATCTTCAATGATTCCTATCAACATTTCTCGCGATCTTGGCACGATAGAGAATGTCTATATTGGGGCGGAATGTTCCCATGCTGATATTCTAGAATACACCAAGCTATTTAAGGAATTCCGTGATATTTTTGCTTGGTCTTACGACGACATGCCAGGTATTGACCCTCGTATTGTCGAACACGAGATTAAGACTTACCCCAATGCTAAGCCTGTTCGACAACGCTTGCGTGTGGTGAATCCTAGGAAAGCACCCAGAATTAAGGCAGAGATAGAGAAGCTGTTGAAAGTCGGTTTCATCTATCCCGTTCCCTTGATGGAGTGGGTTTCAAACCTCATTCCGGTGGATAAGAAGCAGGGAGCGATCCACATATGTACTGATTTCCACGATTTGAATTGTGTTTGTCCTAAGGAAAATTTCCTCATGCCATTTATTGATCAGATTTTGGATGAGTGTGCGGGTAGCGAGGTTTTTTCCTTCATGGACGACTTTTCCGGATATAATCAAATACAGATTAAACCTGAGGACCAACATAAGACTGCATTTATTTGTCCTTGGGGAAATTTTGCATATCGAAAAATGTCTTTCAGCCTTAAAAACACTGGAGCTACATTTCAGCGGGCAATGACCTTGATCTTCCACGATCTCAAGTCAATTATCGAAGTATTTTTGGATGACCTTGCTGCTCATTCTCGTATGATAATGCGTCATCCCTGTCACTTGAGATTGGTATTCGAAAGATGCCGGCACTATTCGGTTATATTAAATCCTCATAAGTGCATATTTTGTGTGAAGCCAGGTCGTTTGTTAGGATTCATCGTTTCTAAAGAGGGTATAAGAGTCGACCCTTTGAAGGTTGAGGCAATACTTCAGTTGTCTCCCCCAAAGAATATTCGTCATCTTCAATGTTTGCAAGGCATGGCAAACTTCTTACAAAGATTTGTTGTCAACTTTGCCAATTTGACTAGAGGCTTCATGCATCTATTGAAGAAGGACACCCCCTTTTATTGGGATGAGCGAGCCTAAGAGTCCTTCAATGCACTCAAGCGAGCCCTAGCATTGGCCCCGGTGATTAGTCCCCTGGACTATAGCCTTGATTTCCTACTTTATGTGGCCGCATCCATAGAGACGATTGGTATGGTTTTGGTTCAAGAGGATGAGGAGCTCCAAGAGCATGTCATATATTATCTAAGCCGGAACCTTATTGATGCAGAGATTCATTATTCTCAAGTCAAGAAGCTTGCTTTAGCTACTGTACATGCGGTTCAACGGTTGAAGCATTATATTCTCCTTCGTTAGACCTTGGTTGTAGCCCATGTCAATCCGTTTCAATTCATCCTCACTCGATGGATGATTGGGGGAAAATATAATAAATGGATTGTCATTCTGCAAGAATTTGATCTCGAGTTTGTTTTGGAAAAATCGAAGAAGTCTTTAATTTTTGCAAAGCTTATATTGGATTTCCCGAGCGAGGTCGAGGAGTTGGTTTGTGAAGATACGTTTGTTAATGAACACATCTTCTTAATCTCAACTTTAGACCCATGGTATGGGGATATCATAATATATTTACAAACATTGAAGACCCCTACTCACCTCTCGCGAGATGAACAATGACGATTACGTCACGTCTCTAAGAACTACCTCATAGTGGATAACACTTTGTACCGCCGTGGGGTAGATTCCATTTTACGACATTGTTTAACTCATGAAGAGGCTGAGGTAGTGCTGAATGATTGCCACGGAGGGGCGTGTGGTGGTCATTTATCTGGGCTTTCTACAGCTCAAAAGATCTTAAGAGTGGGTTATTTCTGACCGTCGATCTTTAAGGATTGTGTTGATGCAGTCAAGAGGTTCCACCCTTGCTAGGTGTTCGCATGTAATATGTGCTCAAAACTTGCCCCGTTACATCCCATTATCACCGTCGGTCCCTTCACTAAGTGGGGGCTCGATTTTATGGATTGCAATCTAGCTTTGGCTGGGGGGCACCATCATATTATAGTGGCTATTGATTACTTCATGAAATGGGTTGAGGCTATGCCTACGGTAAAATTCGATGGTGAGACAACTGCTCACTTCGTATTCAACCAAATTATTACTCGGTTCGAGATTCCGAAAGAGCTTGTCACTGACCATGGCTCGCACTTTCAGAACTGTATGATGGAAAAGTTGGCATCAAAGTCAGGGTATAAGCAAGAGCATTCCTCTTCTTACTACCCTCAAGGGAATGGACAGGTTGAAGCAGTGAATAAATCACCCAAATCCATTCTCCAACGAACCATCGCACAAAGCAAGAATAATTGGCACATCATGTTATATCCTGCTTTGTGGGCATATCGAACCGCTGTTAAGACTGCCACTGGTTTTTCTCCATATCAAATTGTACATGGAGTGGAGTCAATATTGCCGGTTGAATGCGAGATTCCTTCTTTGAAGCTAGCTGTAGAACTCTTACCAAATACTTCACCATTGGAGGAGCATTTGGTCCACCTTGAACAACTTGATGAGCAGCGTTGGGATGCCTTGGTGGCTCTAGAAGTCAATAAACGTCGCGTAAAGGTCTAGTACGATAAGTCTGTCCGTCCAAGTAGGTTTAGTGAGGGAGACTTGGTCCTTTTATGGGATCAACCGAAAGAACCCTTGGGGGCAGGAAAATTTAATCCTATGTGGCGGGGTCCTTACGTGGTCAAGCATGTGTTAGAGAAGGGTGCGTATGAGTTAGTGGATTATGAAGGAACAGCCTTGGCGGAGCCTAGAAATGGGCTCTATCTCAAAAAATACTATGCATGATCTTCATCCAAGGCTGCTTATTCTATATTAGTGTACAGTTTTGCATAGTTAGGTCTTTTTCTTATCGTGATCGGGTTTGTGATTAGTTTCCGTTTCTTTTGGCAGATGTCAATGGAATCTTCCACCTACATAGGATTCGTGGATGGTGCGAGCCGTCACACTCAACACTCAGCCTCTCTTGCTTGGGTGATTTATACTCCTGTGGGTCAGGTACTGTCTTCAGGAGGCGTATGTTTGCGGCCATCTTCCAACAATGTTGCTGAATATAGTGTCGTTATTGAGCTTCTACGGGATGCCATTTCACATGGCGTTCTCTCTCTTGAGGTACGTCTTGATTCAGAGCTAATAGTGTCACAGCTTAATGGTTTGTACCATGTTAGAGATCCGACGTTATTGAGAAGATTCTTACGTGTGAGATTGTTAGAACGACAATTTGACAATATAACATATATACACATTCCAAGAATTAATAATCAAGTTGCTGACTCATATGCTAACTACGTGTTAGATTGGAATTTGTTTCATTCACAGTAAATTTATCACAAACACAATTTTTGCACATGTAAATAAATAAACAGATCACCATAAAAAAATTTATATAAAAGCCAAAATGTGATAATACATAGTGTCATGATACAAAATTGGGGCTCTCGAGCCACCAGCATATAATACATGGTAGTACAAAATGTATACAATCCCATGTGTCTAATCCTGTGGAGGAGGAGGAGGGTTGTGATCATGGAAGGTCACTACGACTCTAGCTAGCCGTCGAAACAATCGCACCCATGCTCATGGTACACCCACCACCTGGCGCTGCATAGCCTCAGGCAAGTCCTCGACTTGCGCCATGGGAACCCTATGTGTCAGCCTGAAAAAATTGGTATGAATGCTATGGAGCATCTGCTCCGCATCCACACCCGTGATATCATCTCCTCTTCCCCTCCGTCTATGATGAGGGAAGCCTTCTGGCCGCCGTGGTCCCACATCTACACACAAATGGTAGATGTCACTATGTATTGTCACGCAAAAATATGTCTTTTTGATTCCATATAATCAAGAAAACACAAAAAATTAAATACCTCAAAATTTTTTAAAGAGAGGGTCGAGATTCGTTACCTATATCGTCGTATACCGATCCTGGTGGTAGCGGCATGTCCGGATCCCTCCGGAAATCTATCCCTGCATAGGGGTAGTCATCGATGGAAACTATCTGTCGTTGCCACCATGGAAAGAACTTCGTTGGATAGGGGTTGGCCACCCTACCACCCCCTAGTCTGCGCATCGCATCTACCCAACCTCGTTGGGCCGGATCTCGAACCCTGTGAAGAGGAATGTCCACTCTGAGGCTCAATCCTAGAACACGCTTGAAGAAAAAAGTGCTCAGTATACTGCTGAACCTGAAGTTCCACACTCTTCCTGCCTTACACTCACAAAGCTTATGTTTCATGTTGCTCACTAGTGTAGTGCTCCAGTCATAAATCATGGGTCTCATGCACTCCACTGCATAAAACATTAGAGGTCGCAAGGCCTGGTGGAGTGATGCCAAGCCTGCTATCCTGCCCAATGTAAATAATATGGCCTTTAGGCCCAGCACCTGTATAGCATTGGTAGGGACCTGACTCCCCACCTTCTCTGTGTCTGGATAGCAGTACACCGCAATGTACTCATCGATAGTCAAGCCACCTCTTAGCCCACCACGAGAATGAAGGTTCACCACTTCCCCTCGTCTAGAAAGCCCAGTAATGAAGTATATGTCCTCCACCTCTGTAGTGAGGGACATCCCATCTATCTGGAAGGACTCCGAGTCTAGATCCCAGTAATCCACCAGCATCTGTAATAGTCTTGGTTTGGCCCTCAAACCACCAAGACACCAAAACTTGTAGAGTCCGCATGCACATAGAGCTTGTTGAGCCATTAGATCAGCCCTTACTGCTTCCTCTACCTCACCATGTTCATGCTCTCTCCACTCTAGGACCATCCTGCACAAGAGATTGCAAGTTTTCCCATTAGATAATTGAAAAAACCTTATGCGCGGCCTCATACGCGACTGTTTTCAAAACAACTGCGTATGTACACGGGTTTGAGGGCATTTTCCGCATATATCCAGCCTTATACGCAGAAAAACCCTTGATTTCCGCGTGGGCCGCAGTGCCCATTTTAGGTTGGCCTAGAAAGCTTAATTGACCATGGAATTTCATAAAAATTGCATCAAAATGATAGAGAAGAGCATGGATTAATACATGGAAGAAACGGTAGTGGATTCCGCCGGCTAAATCTCCTGGAATTCACTGTGGAAAATCTGAGCTCAAATGGGTAAAAGTTTCAAATGTCTTATAATATTTTGAATTGTTTACTATTTATAGAAATTTTTCAAATATTTGAAAATTTTTACCCCCTTTCCTATAGTTTCGACATTTTCTAACCATTTTGGACCGTTTTTGACATAATTCATGATGTAGAGGACCTTTTTCAGTGCTGTTTCAGCCATTGGATTGACCCATTCGTGCTGATCTCAAGTATCATGTCTAAATTGGCATATAGGTTAGGTTTCATCACCGTTTGCATTTTGCATGATCTTATGACCATTTCATCATAACCTTAGGTACGAACCCACTCTATTGTGTCACGGAACCCTCTTGCTGCTTTAGAAGTGGCATGATGAGTGGTAGAGCTTCACCTTACATGGGTACCCTAGTTAGTGCCTTATTTGCATTTGGTGCCCATGCTGACGTTTTCTCCTTTAGGGTGTGGGAGTCCGTTGTATAGTACTGCCATGACATTTCACAAGAGCCTCATACTCCTCTTAATCTTTTGCTGGCCTATTTCCCTCAAGACTCCCTCATGTCAAGTTGTCAATGCATTATCATGAGCTTTGCCTTCCTTATTGAGCTTTATGTCAGCTCCCCTGACATTGCGTTTCAGCCATATAGCTCAAGCTTGTCTCATGTCTAGTCATGCATAGCCATTTTTTATATCCTTCGCAGCTTGTTTCCCTTTTTAACGGGAGGGGATGTTCCCCCGAGTGTCGATATCCTATACATGTATCCTTGCATTGAGCATAGGTATGTTCCACTGCTTGGAACTAGTTTGTTTTCCCTCATGACACTTGTCTCCTCCTAGTCTATAACTATAAAGCAATTTTATTCTTTTTCAAGCCTTTTAAATAACTGAAAAAGTCCAAAAAAAAATCAAAAAACCAAAAAGCCGGACAAGGAAAGATGTTATCTATGGCATCTGTCAAGTCGTGTCACCTTCGAACAGAGCACTGTATATCACATCCATTGGTTGGGTTATAGTTTGACTTTAGGAGCTGTATTCGTTTATCTGAGTTTATCTCCACCGACCGGTTAAGCTTTCAGTCCCTATGGAGCCTCTGTCGATGCCTCCTGTGTCGCATAGATGTCTCAGTTTGTATATCGAGTCTAGGCTGCCTTCATTCAGTCACCATACGCCGTTATGCTCTTGTTCGAAGGAAGTTGAAGCCTGAGTCGGCCATTCCTCAGTGATCTTGACTTTGCATGTCGACCATTCCCGGTACAGTTACTGGTTCGTGCACCTTATGATCGAGTCCTTCCACATTATACAGCTTTGCTGAGTACCTCGTGTTGGATGATGGGGGATGCCTTAATGCCCTCCTTCCATTGGATTTCATCCCATCGACTTCAGATCATTTATTCTGGGATTGGAATCTAGAGTCATTTTGAGTGCCTTGAGACTTGCAGTCATCAGTGGCAGGTTCTCTCCCCATCGACAGTCTTTGGGAATACATCAATGTCCCCTGATCAATGGATCCTCTCAAGTGTTCGACCTCAACACATTTATTCACACTTGTTAGTTTGCACTCTAGTACCTTGATTCCCATTTTCATTATCGGTGGGTGATCTCGTGTCTGTTAACGGTATACATCAATGACCGGTAATCAGACGATGGACTACTATGTTCAACCTCGACACCTCTATTCACATAGTAGGACATGTACTCGTAGCGGTTTGTGTAGAAGACTTTCTAGATTGGTGGCATCTCTTATATGCTACCTCCTTGATCGTGCCATTGTTCATGAGATTTCAGCTCTCATGACTTGATTCCAGTATATGTCAGACATTTTTAGCCATTATGGATATTTTGATCTGTTATATATCTTCAGCCATTATGGAGATCATGGTCCTTTGTATATCTTCATCATGGAGATTCTGATTTATGTATATTGTACGTGGCGATGACCACTTATGTGATATCTTGTATCATGTCTATTCATGGCCATTGTACTCTTATGTATTCGGGACTGCTATATGTATTTGCAGTGATGTGCAGAGTTGTATCATTGTACTATGCTGATTGCGTGGCTAGTCTTCCATTTGGGATCCTTCATCACAGCACTTCTGGGATGGACTTATAATGTATTTCGGCCATCGTATGACCCCTCTAACCTCACACATTAGGGGGCATCTGTTATAGCTGATTTTACCACTCCATGTGAATCACACTTTGTATGGCCTTCCCCTGTCCTGCTGCAGACTCCTTAGACCCCATGGACCATTTTTTGTCCTTTGATGTTTCCTTGATCATCCCTAAAAACATCTGAAAAATTATATACGCGACTTTTAATACCTTAATCACATATATACACGGGTTTGACCCCTAAAACTGCGTACATCGGGATGTGTGCATAATCCAAATCCTTTTGGAGTTTTCCTTGACATGGATCCGACTCACTTGACTCCTAGCCTTCCGTATGCCTTGAGATCGCTCGGATTCGACCTTTCATTACCCCTTTGAAAAGCTATATAAGGAACTCTGTGGTACATTGAAGGCATATGAGAGAATTAAGAGCAAAGAAATTATAGTCCATTGTTGCCAGAACTTATGCTTGAGTCTGCATCCCTTTGTCCCTTAGAGCACTAGTGTGTTCTTCCCAAGCTTGCCTTTTGCTTGTGAGCTTGCTATCGAGAGATGGAGGATTGAGGTGATGGAGGCCCAAGTGGGGGATTCAGTTTCTCAGGTTCGCAGACGTGCTGTCAGAGGTTGTATCTATTGTAATCTCTTATTTATATTAATAGAAGTATCTTTTCCTGTCCAATAATGTGTGTTTGAATGAATATTTTATCCATGGGATTATTTCAAATGCTTATACATTGTTGATTATATATGCTAGAATAGATCTAACACCATGATATATAGTATGCTTGTATTGTTTACTTGTTGTTGAGGAAGTAATTTATCAATTCAAGCTGAAGTTGGAAAGATCAACGAAGATCTACTTCAACCGCCCGAAATAAGGTACGAGGTCTGATCCTTTAGTGTTAGACATTTACTTTCTATTACATATTGGGAAAGATTGATTTATGGAGTCAAGCTGTCTGTTGTGGTACCCCAAGCCATAGGAATTTCTCTCCATAACAGCTATCGGTAAAACATAAATAATATGACCGACTGTCTTCTTCTAGGTTCTAAAAGAAGCTCCATATCCACTTTATGTCCTATGAATACTTTTGTATTGCCACTATACCAAAATTCCTTTGTCCAAAATAAAAACTATCTGCAGGGTGATCTATAAGTGTTGTAAATCCATGAAAATTCTGTGATAGTATTCAAAATGAGCCCCATCTCGTGTTTCCATGATTTTCTCTCTCTATGTGTGTGTGTGTGTGCATATATATATATATATATATATATATGTGTGTGTGTGTGTGTGTGTGTGTGTATATATGTATATATGTATATATACATACATATGTATATATATGCGTGTATGTATGTATACACACACACACACACACATATATACATATATGTATGTATCTTCGACTAAGATACCAATTTGAACATAACCTGAGCTGAGTAAGGAAAAAAGAAACACCGGATTTTTCATTTGGTGAAAAAGAACTATAGAGACTGGTATATATCAATCTGTCCATGATCAACCAGTCTAGAATCCTGATATTTTTTTAAAACAATTTGACATTTGATCTCTCGCATAGCTAATTTAGACAAGTTATCTGCCATCGTGTTATATTCTCTGTATATATGCTCAAAAAAGATACTCGATTAGCTTTGAATGATATCAGATACCAATTGCTTCCAAAAAATAAGGTGTGTAGGGTTCAACTGAGTCTCACCCCTTTCCCATTCAATTTCTGTCTTTGAATCCCCCATTAAACTTTTAATTGGAACCTCCTTAACCCTTGCAAAATGAAGTAGTAACCATAATGCAATCAATTCATGTTTAGTATTTGTCCCAACACCACAGCTTAGCATTAAGGTGTAATATGATAGTATTTCAAACCATAAAACTGCTCCAGTGCCACCTCTCCTAGATTCACCTGTGTTGCCCAATCAAATTTCCCCCAAACACATCATGCGTTAAAATAAGGGGGAACATTGGGTCTTCTTTGGGGATGTGGTTCCTTTTTCTCATTAAATAGAGTAGACAATATACTATGGGAAATCCAATGTATCCGGCTAATCTTGCCTTAAAAAATATGATTGTTTCTGGATAACCAGATTTCTCGGCACACTAGCACCGACACCTCCATATGTATTTTTCCACATAATTTCCAATGTTCAAAACACATGATCAATGTTTCCTTTCCCCAATATCCCTTTAGCCTATCATCCCTAAGAACCTGATTCCAAACCTCCCGAGGATATGTGCATGAAATAAAAATATGTGTGCCACCTTCTTCTCCTCTTCTACATAATGCACAGAGCCCAGGGCCAATGAAACCCCTTTCAGTAGGTTCTCCCAAGTTAGCAATTTATTATGCATCGCTAACAAGATGAAGAATTTTTTCTTCAGAGGAACATCCAGTTTCAAAATAGTAACAAAAATAGAATGTTTATCTGAACTATCTCTAGCCCATAGGGATTCATAAGCGCCTTTGGTTGTTATAACCCCTTCCACAATATTCCATGTCCAAGAGAGCCTATCTTCTTTATTCAGTAACCTAATGCCTCCCCTATGTAAACCTATGATATAATCTTCCCAATCTTGCCTACAATCACCAACCAATGATAGTAGATCAACATTCCTCCACCTAGAAGCAATTTGTCCTTGTTGTGGAGCTGTTGAGGCTTGTTCCAACGTGAAAATATCAACAACTCTCAATTGTCTGATCGTCTCCTAAGATAAAATATAATTAGTAGGATCTCCAACAATTGGATCTGTGCCAACTCTTATATGATCACCCTTCCCTGGAATCCATGCCAACCATTTTCCCATGATGTCAAAAGCTAAAGATACACTATTCCAGACAAACGATGCACCTTTTTTTTAATTTTTGTGGGCACATGATTCACTGTTCAATGGAAAACTTCTTGAAATATTTTTCCATTATAGTCCTATGCCATAAATTGTCAACAACCAAAACCCTCCATAGACTCTTAGCGTTGAGCGCCCTAGAGAAATGATAAATATTCTTAATTCCCCAACTGCCCAAATCTTTAGGTCTTTCTAGTTCCATCCATCAAACCAACTGAATTTTGTTGTATTCCAATGATCCAGCCCATAGAAAGTTTAAGACACGACAATTTATAGCATGGAGTATTGTTTTCGGGATTCCACAGATAAACATATAGTATGCAGGAATATTTGTAAGGAATGAATTGATTAGAACCAATTTCCCCCCTTTTGTGAGCCATTTCAGACTCCAGTGACTAATTTGAGCGTCAAATTTCTTGATAAGCCAGAACCAGTCCCTTGTCCCATAATTATCGAGATTCAATCTAAACGCCAAATAATTGATACACTCTTCAAGAGGGGAGAAATTGTATGGAACAATCTCTTTTAACTGACAAATCTCTGCATCTACAATGCCTTCGAAAATAACAGATGATTTACAGTTACTAACAATTATACATGATGCATTGCAAAAAGTGCCTTATTTCATGAAAACTCTTTATGCCAATCTTGTGTCTTATTTCGTGAAGGAAATGTTTTGGCCGATACACGTTCATTTTTGGCTTTGTGATGCTTCAAAAAAGGCATCATCATCGTGAAAGAATTTGTTGATGCCCAAACTCAAGAATGGGTGCCCTGCCCATTTTTCAAATTTATAAATGTCATCCAATCTAGACAAGCTAGTGCTTGAATTGATTAAGGAGAATTTTCATGTTTATTTTTCAATGAAATTGGGCCTTCAACCCCTTTTTCCTAGTGGAAGTTTGGAACTAGAACAAGTCAATTGATGGCTATAGGTGGCTCTACCATAAACTCATATCGAGTAAGCTTTGCACGCTCTAGTACAAGTAATTGACTTAGATCTTTAAATATGTATTGACTTAGATATTTAAATATGTACATGTGTCTAAATATGTACATGATGTCTATAATTTTTTGATTAATTGACTTAGATCTTTAAATATGTACATGCTGTCTAGAAACTTTTGATTGAGACTATGAAGTTTGTGTTGATTCTATCCCTCATCTTCAATCATTTGTCTATTAATAGTAGGCTACTTCAATCTAGTAGTATCGTTAATTTGAAAATCTCACACTTATGTTGGTTGTGTCTATTCTAACTTATAATGGATCTAGGATATTAAATTTTGTGTCAAATCTTGTGCTTCCATATCTAATAAAGATTCTCTACTAGGATAAAAATTATCATGATGGGTTCAATTTCGTGAAGTGTGGCAACTTGAAAATTTAAAGTGTTATTTCTCATTTGGAAAAAATACAATTAGTACATTTCAATGAAATTTGACCTACCAAGTGTTTTTCTTAGTTTGGTAGTTCTTTAAATGTGAATTATGGTCTAGGTCAGTAGCATGTTTGCACCAATTATCAAATTGATTGGACATGACTCTTTATACGATGAATGGAAACCCTAAAAGTACCTCTCGTACTTCCTCAACACTTACCAAGCAATGCTAGAATTCAAAATTAGTTTGTAGCATAAAGCATGCCAATGTATTTGTGAGAGAGAGCATCATAGCAATTAGCCCCATAACCCCCCACCACAAACCTGGAATGATATGTTCTCAACACCTGCCTTTAATCCTTAAAGAAAGGAGAAATTATGTAAGGAAGGTAACCAAGTCAATGATGGTTGGGGACCTACCATCCTAGATCTCAATCTATCCAATGATGGTTGGGGCCTACCATCGTATATCTCAAACACGCCAATGATGGTTGTGGGCTCACCTCCAACAAAAAATGCAAACCCTACTGGAGTGGGTTTCATCTAAACAAACTATCCAATAATGTCTTATGGTTATTTGTGAAATAAGTTTTGGGGGCTTTAACAACAAAATGTATGGCTTTTATGCACAATGCAACGTTTATGGAGAGATGGGTTTTGCAATTTTGCATGTGATATGTGGCAATTTGATAGATAACTTGATCTTGGATGGGATGAACAACTAAAAGTTCTCTCATTTGCTTGTGATTCTTGCCTAGCACAAACATTTTTGGTAAAAACTACCCAATAAGACATGATTGTTGAATTTATTTCTTAATTATCCATTTTTATTTCAACATTTTGAGCCTATAATCACAAATCATCATTATGACAAACACACCCTAACGATGATCCATGATAACAAGTTCAAAATGTGGAAAAAATAGATAATGTAAATAATCGAAATAAACTTAAACAATATTCCTCATTAAATATAAATGATCATTGATATTAATATTTAAAAGAAACACTTTACTCATGCAAGGATTTGGTTGATTAGTAAAGCAAAGGCATTGCTTCTCACCAAGGTTCAAATCCACTTAAAGAGACATGTTCACTCCTTATAACCCATCTTACATTTTTACATGCATAAATAAAGTGTTTCATGTGATTGGGGCATATACAAATCCTAGGCAAATTTAATAAAATATAAATACCCCATTTACATATTGACCAAAACCACGGGTAACAATGAAACATTTTACACAAAATCATATTATTAAATTAATGTAATACCATTCATTCATATATATATATATATAAACAAAAATAATAATTTAAAACATTAAATATTTTAACCATCACATCATATAGGTTTTTTATAAAAAACAAAAAAATTGAATGAAATTCATTATATCATGGATTGATCATTATCTATAGAGATTGGATTTATTCATGAGGAACAAGAAATTTTTCATCAAAATGGTTGTTGATATTGCTCAACCTCCACTATTTGAATATATACTATGTAAATTGTTTTTATAATCATTTTATTTTTCAACTCTGACACAAATTCATTCATAAAATTATATCACGTCAAAATTCTTACATAATTAACTTATAATACAAATTTAATAGTTTATCTAAAAATCCACTATGACTATGTGTATTTACAATATTTTTTATTAATATAATTTAACCTAACATACCAAAAAAAATACTAGCTTCTCAAAAATAATAAATTTAGTAAACTTGGAAAACTTTTTGACAAGCTTTTGAGCATATGAACAAGATTTTAAAATAAACCAAGTATCTTCCTTCTTAAAGCTTAATAGACCAAAATTGGTCTTAGTAAACATTAATAGTCATCATCATCATCATCATCAAATCTACCTTAAATGTATTCTATTATTTCATTTTTTATCAACATTTAAAAGTTTAGATTAAATCTATGCCTGTTTATATATATATATATATATATATATATATGATGATATTTTAAGTTTTTTTTAATTCAAATTTATTATCTTACGTTTTTTATTCATTTCTTGGAAATTAATATTGTCAAGATTAGAACGAACTTTCGTCAACTCCATAGCTAAACAGATTGTTGTATTATTCCTAAAACTCTATGGGAGAAAAGGGTTTACCATATGTGTGAGTTTATGAGAGTTGAGGATGAACATCACTTTCTCTTAGAGTGCCTTGCTTACACCCACATTAGATCGGAGTTTCATAGTATTTGTTACAATACAAACATTTGTAACCTCCTAACTTGCTAAAACTATAATAAGTTTGGAAAGCTTGTTGACAAGCTTTTTAAGCACACAAACCAGATTTTAAAGTAAACCAAGTATTATCTTTCTTAAAGTCTGATGAACCAAAAATTGGTGTCAATAGACGTGAATCATCATCATCCTCAAATGCATTTATTTATTGTCCATACAATACATATATATTTAGAATTAAAACATGCATAATAAATAATATAAATATGAAAATAATAAATATTTTCTAATTAAAATTAAAAATAATTAGATATTATAATTTTATAAAAATGATAAACTTATATTTAATAATACTAATTACTTTTAACCTTTTAATATTTAATAAAATACGAATATAACAAATATAAACAGTAATACATATGTTTATTGATATTTAAAGTCAATGTTTTTTTTTAATTTAAAATTTTATTTATTTTTAATATCAACATTTTTTTTTCAAAGAGAAACTTATATTTTATGAAATCGGAGATCCCAAAGTGAGATACGAACACCCTCTCTAACTAACCTGGACTGGTAATAGAAAACTTCCACATATCTCAACGGATTATTTTGTTTTATAGAATTTTTAGACGATTTACAGAATTCCAAAACTCTTTTAGCTCAGAATATTATCAGAAGGTTAGGGGCAAAATCTTAGAATCCAACAGGATGCTGTAAAGCCCGAATCCATTCTTTAAAGTATCTATCAGAATGGTTTCATGGAATCATATATTGGTCACAGCCGGATTGGATATCCTCATTGTGCGCCCACAAACATATCTTAAAGCACAAGACAAGGGATAGAGAATGGAGCCTTGATTTTCGCATTATTTGGCTGTGTGTGAAACCGCATTCTTTCTGAAAAAGGCGTTTGCCCATCTCAATGCCATGTGATATTTTCTTTTTTCAGTCAATCACGGGATCTCATCCCATCAACTTGCATTCTCATTTATCATGTACTGTTTGAATTGAATACTTTCCTTCGGAAAAGGAGATTTCACATGAATTTCCAAAGTGCGCTGATAGCTCGGGATTGTTGGGAGCAAATTGGGAAGCAAATCAAGAACGCCTTTCTCAACCCAGATTGAATCTTGATATTAATTAATGCCAGAACATCAAATCCTTCATCTGCTTATGAAGGTACTGGAGTGGGTTTCTGCTATTTGGTCGCTCTCTCTGTTCTTGATAGTAGATAATGCTGCAGCATCAATCCTTAATTTGCTTGTGAAAATACTGGTGTCGGCTTCAGCTATGTGGGCGGTCTCTCTACCCCACCACCCACTAGCCAGCATCTGCCCATTACCAACCCATCCACTGTTACACTTGCTATGAACTGACTCTATCAAATCATCTACAATTCTTGTAGTTGAAATTCTTTCTTTTTCCATCAACCACTTTTTGACACTGCTGGTCTTGTATCTGCCTCTTGTTAAGCTTTTAAGTTTTCTGATCATAGTTTATAAAGAGTAAAGTAGCAGCACCCACCACCTTGACCCAAACTATAGGCTATACGTGTTAAAATATAGGATTTTAGCTTTAATCCAATCTATATAGGATGTTAAGTCTGTCTTATCTGCATGCTATATCAGCTTTTTGAAAAAACAATTGCAGGATGATAGAATAGTATACTCCATAATTGCCATGATAGACAATATCAATGAGATCCAGTTTCTCCATTGCCCAATTACAGTGACCCTCTATATAAACTAGAGCAACTAATGTTGATGGTTTTGTGAAAATTGCATGAATGGTAATTGACATTGCAATTCAATGCTGATGGGTTCTCAATATCCTATGAAATGGGAGACCTCTTCACAACGCTGGTGGTTTGCAACACCTGTGGATTGGGCAGCAGCCAATGGATACTTTGAAGTTGTGAGAGAATTGCTCAGTTTAGATGGAAATCTTCTTATCAAGCTTACATCGCTCAGGAGAATCAGAAGGCTTGAAGCTGTGTGGGAGGATGAGGGCATCTTCATTGATGCCGCGAAAGGCCGAGGCCTTGTGGCCAGGGAACTTATGGGTGAGTGTGAAACAAGTGATGGGAACATCCTCATTGATGCAGGGTATGGCGGGTGGTTGCTCTACACTGCTGCTGCTGCAGGGGATGTTGAGTTTGTCAGGTATCTGTTGAAGAGGGAACCATCGTTGGTATTTGGAGAAGGAGAGTATGGAGTTTCGGACATGTTGCATGCGGCTGCCAGAAGTAAAAATTCTGAAATATTCAAGGAAATCCTTGGGATTGCCCTTGGCATGAAAAGTCTAGGATGCAATCAGGAGGAGGATGCATCAATGTATAATCCTTCCCTTTCATTTGAAATGATGAGCAGGGCTGTACATGCTGCTGCGAGAGGAGGGAGTGTGGAGATCTTGAGAGAGCTTTTGAAACATTGTCTCGATGTTGCCTCGTACAGGGATACTCAAGGATCAACTGCATTGCATTCTGCTGCAAGCAAAGGCCGACTCGAGGTGAGCTCTCAATTTTTTTAACATCTCATCTAGCCTTGAGAGTATTTTATTTTATGAATTGATATCGATTGCTCAATCTGTGAACTCGCCTACAAACAGTTCAACCTGTGCCTTATATGGAAAGGATCGTGACTTTTGTCAAGGGTAGCCACAGTTAGGAAACTATAATTGAAGGACAATACTATTTTCTATGACTAGCTATAATCTTTTTGCCACTATTAGTTTGCTACAAATTTTCTTGTTTCTCACGCGGTTGATTTTGACTTCGCTTGTTTCAGCCATGTGACTAAATGGGATTCAAATTGTAGAAATACTAAACTATCAAGGAGAGATGGCAATGAAGTAAGGGGAGTGTTATGCTCTTGGCACAGCATGGAGAATGAGTTGTATAAAAGATGATCACCTCCATAGGTTCTCTGGATTCTTAGGGGTCAGTTTAGTTATATAAACCAGTTTAAGTTTATCTTAATCCTGGATTCATCAAGATGGATCAAGGTGCAAACATTTTTAAATTCAAATCCTTAAATGTACAAACCTTTTTAAACTTAATTAAAAAGGTTTGCACTTCAAAGAATTTGTTCTTGATGCTTGATAAACTCAAGATTAAGATGAATATAGACTGAAAGGTGTATATAGGCAAACATATATGTGCTCTTAATTGCCGAGGACTCTTAAATAAAATTTTCACATCTCCTTCAACTGACTGGAGTCCTTATGGCTTCGTCATAGCATGTTATAAGTAGTCCATATTAGCAGGCCCTCATATAACCAAATACATATATTTCTGTATAAATATACAAACATATATATTGTTTTTAATTGATGAGGAGTTCTAAATAAATATTGTTATAATTATTTTTTAATATTATATTTGGCCGAGTTCAACTGAAGTCAGCGTTACACACAATGGACTCTTTATGGCTTTATCATAGTATTTTATAAGTAGTCCATATTAGCATACCTTTGTCTGGATTAAGGTTTTGTCAATTTATTATTATAACCTCAGACTTTCCTTGGAATGTAAAGCATTACAAAGTGACCACATTTAGGGCACGCAGCCACCTAAAGTGCCCACATTTTGGGCAGGAAGTGTACGGCCCATCACTTTTTATTCTTAGAAAGAACTGAAATTACATTCTTCGAGTGCCTAGGCACTGTTGACATTTGAAAAAACCAGATCTCTGATCAGATAAAAGTCAGAGAGTCATTTCTCCCATTAGACTGAACTTATAACTATTAAGTATCTCTTGACTGTCTTAGATCCAAAAAGATCAGCATAATATCATCACCCAATCCAAAATTAATACATCCATGATCAAAGAGAAAACTACAGCTTACAAGCCGCTCCACAAAAAAAAACAGAATCATTTGGAACCAACAAGATAACTAAAAAAATCTAGAGACTATTCACCAAGTACCACTGCTCATAACAAACTCCCCTTAGAACCTGCCCTGTGAGGAGGTGATAATACCCTTATTGAATTCTTCAATCTCCAAGCAGCCAGCCTCAACTTGCAGCCCATTTTTTAAGAGTTTATCTGCATCTTAATTAATTCTATAAACATATGGGTGAAAGATAGAAATTCAGAAGTAGAGGCAATCACTTTCAGCTGCTCCCCCAAAGAAATTATAGTATAATCCTAAAGCTGGCATCTCCCATTCATCCAGTTTATCAACAAGGATGAGTCACCACATAGCTGGAGTGTAGTGCAAAACTTGTCACTTGCAAGAGAGAACAGCAACTTCAGAGCCATTAATTTGGGAAGATTGTTTGACCT
Source organism: Pseudotsuga menziesii (assembly GCA_001517045.1). NCBI lineage: Eukaryota > Viridiplantae > Streptophyta > Pinopsida > Pinales > Pinaceae > Pseudotsuga > Pseudotsuga menziesii. Next base: position 600,547 of record LPNX010497949.1, read on the forward strand.
TGAACCTAAACCAACTTTGAGCCTAAAGAAACCCCACTTACAACAGATCAATCTTGGCTTTCTTTATCAAAAGAGTCCCATGGCTTTGTCGTATGAATCTAAAAATTCTCTATCACCAAAAGACCCCTTTGCTTAGAAGATACCTTTATTCCAGAATTTCTTAAATTGAAGGACATGGTGGTGGGCATCCACTTATGTGTGCATAGAAAATAAGATCATTGAATATCATCTCTTTGGGTGCAACCACGTGTCTGATTGCTACCTCAAGATGGACCCCACATCTCTGGGAAAAGCCCTCATGGGAATTTAATCTTGCTCACTGGTTTTAAAATTGAAGAGCATGGGGTGGACTTTGATACACTTATGTGTGCATGGATCATGAGATCACTTAATATAATCTCTCAAGGTGTAACCAAACATTCAACCACTACATCAAGGTGAACTCAGTTTGAAGAACAACCCTCTCGGGAATTGAACATTTCCCTTTGGTGTTTTATATTTGAAGGATATGGAGATGGGCTTTAATCCACATATGTACACATAGGTTACAAGATCAAAATATAATATGTGTGCATGGATCATGAGATCATTTACTATAATCTCTCAAGATGTAACCAAACATTCAACCACTACATCAAGGTGAACTCAGTTTGAAGAACAACCCTCTCGAGAATTGAACATTTCCCTTTGGTGTTTTATATTTGAAGGATATGGAGATGGGCTTTAATCCACATATGTACACATAGGTTGTTACAAGATCAAAATATAATATACATGGGTGCAACCACAGACTTGACCACTACCTCAAGGGGAAGTGTACAGTCCATCACTTGGAAGCACTATAGTGCTTCCCTCTTGGTATCTTCTACACAATTCATAATATTTTAGCTATCTTCCAAGCAATCTGCAACTTTTATGTTATTTTGCTACGTTCTGTTGTACTCACCGTGTTTGTGCAATTTGGTGCATTGCAGGGTATCACTTCTAGTGATATAATCTGTAAAACTACCAGAAAAATTGTTAGAGAGAATATTCAATGTTATCCTCAAATATAGGGTAAATACTCAAATTTTGTGAGCTAATATGCATGATTGGGTTACAGAAATTAAATCTGTAAGGAAGAATATAGACCATAACATGTATGTTGGGTTGTGGGCATTGCATATGACAAAGATACTATCCAAACGTTTCCTATATCTTTCGACAAATTTGCAATTCCGATGCATGAATGGGTTCAGATATTGAATCTGAAAGTTCTCACATTCCTTCAGTCCGGGTATTTGCCTTCTTTTGATCTCCTTTAATTTATCTTTTGCAGTCCTCTTTTAAAGGATGAATCTGCCTTCTTCACAGTAGCCAAAGTGTACACACCGAAGGTGTATCTTAATTCTGTGTTGGATGTGCTCTGAGTCTCCAGTTTAGACGCATAAATTCCTACTATACTTCATTAATTATTTCTCAAATATCCCAAGTGTTATCAGAATCAGATAAGCCCTTCCACTTGACTAAATGGAGTATATATGTCTAGTTGTTTATCAGAATTAGATAATTCCTAACGCTTGACTAATAGAGTTTGTATGTGGAGTCACCGATTTAGTGTCAAAAACTTGTTCAATTTTTTCCGGAGTCACCACTATACTTCATTAATTATTTCTCAAATATCCCAAGTGTTATCAGAATCAGATAAGCCCTTCCACTTGACCCAATGGAGTTTATATGTCTAGTTGATTATTATATGTATAGTTGTTTATCAGAATCAGATAATTCCTAGCGCTTGACTAAATAGAGTTCGTATGTGGAGTCACCAATTTAGTGTCAAAAACTTGTTCAATTTTTTCCCTGAAGTGTTAATTTTTTCCCTGAAGTGTTATTACTAGAAAGACGGATGCATGCTATCACATCAATCCAGGACCTGGAATGCCAGACCCAGCTTTTGGATTAGCAAAGCTTTTTGGTTTGAGTAATCACTCACAAATCACCTCTATCTCATAATTGTTATCCATGTGGGATTATTTAGAACACACCTAACACCAACACAATTACAATTACAGAGAAATCGACTATTTAAATATATAATCATGTCTATCTCACAATTGTTATCCATGTGGGATTATTTAGAACACACCTAACACCAACACAATTACAGAGAAATCGACTATTTAATTTTAAATATATAATCATGGAAGCCCATGTTCTGAAAGGAAATTGTTGATAGCTTTTTTTTTATCCGAAGCATTTGCTACTTGGGACCTAGGCTTTCACTTTATGCTTTCCTTTCGGTTGCCCCACACGGTGTCTGTTTATCATCTGATGGGAGCATTCTGATCCTTGGACCTTTTCAGAGGTGAGATGAAGCTTGATACTTTATGTATCTTAGGTTCCAACTAACAGTTGGCTTTTCATGTAGTAGTTGGATTGCAAACATCTCTAAGAATAATGTTGTCTGTCTTGATGTTGTGCTTTCGTCATGTATCACTTATCTTTATAGCTGCTCTTAATGGACATTGTCTTGATATTGTGCTTTCATCGTATAGTACTTGTCTCGATAGCTGTTCTCAATGGACACCATTGATCAGACTTGTTACTTTAGAACGGATATCTTAAAATGATTCTATTTAAAGTGATTCTAATTCCAAGAACACTGTCAAGTTTCAAACAAATAACACAAGTAGTTTGCAGATCAAAATGGCTGTACCTGGATTTAGAGCTAAATGAAATACAGTAGGAAATACTCTTTAATGAAATACTTAAATTACTTATATGAAATTGTGAATGCCTTATGTCTGGAATACAGTAGGAATAGTCAAAAAATGTTGCAAACATATACATATTCCATGGATTGCCGAGGTGCAGCATAAGAAATATTACGATTTTGCTTTTGAACTGGAAAAGCTTGACCCCGGCCTGGTAGATCTTCACTAGCTGCTTACAATTTTTCAATCAATTGAAAATACGATTTTGGTTTACACTCGAATTCATAATACATGCGTGTCTATGTAGTGCAGGTGGTGGAGGAGCTACTTCTAGTGTCTCCAGATATTATAGAGTCCACGGATGATCAAGGAAACACAGCGCTACATGTGGCAGCTTACAGTGGTCATTTTGTCATTGTTAAGAAACTTTTATTATGTTTTCCACCACTACTACTTGCAACAAATAATGATGGAAACACTATCTTACACATGGCTGTAGCTGGATTTATAACTTCTGGCTTTAGGAGACTTGATAAGCAACTAGATCTTGTGAGTCACTTAGTCTTAGATGAAACTATATCTTTGCCAACCATTGTTAATTGCCAGAACAAGGAAGGAAGAACTGCAATGCATATGGCTGTCCTTGGAAAGGTGATTCATGAAAAGGTTCTGGAACTACTCTTGTCAGTGCCAGGGTTAGATATCAATGTCCGTGATAAAAATGAAATGTCTGTTGTTGATATACTGGAACTGAAGCTACTATCTGGTATAACATCAGAGCAATTGCTTAAGAAGATGGCTTTGGTAGGTGGAAAAAAGGTGCAGTGCCGGGCTGCTTCTTTAAGCAATGGCAAAGTTTCTTATGGAAAGATTCACTGTTCAGATAACAGTCCAGGCACATCTTTCAGATCTGCAGATACAGATATCAATGTAGGCACTCACATTGAAGACTTGCGTGACCGGGCTAAGGTTGAGAGACTTCTGGAAGTATCATCCAGAAGGTTCAGTTCCTATGCATTGTTTGATTGCAGTGACAGTAGAAAGCACTATGTAGGGAATCAAAAGAAGCCTTTTGCAGCTACCCAAGTGACAGAGCGCCTTGCAATCCTTCTTGGATGGTCTAATGGAATAAAGACTACACAAAAGCAAGACGAACATAGTGTTCAGATAAACAAACAGAACACAGCAAACAAGTCCAAGGCATTCAGAGAAGAGGAAACAAATCCCCAAATAATGCACGCTAAGGAGCCACTCCATCAATGGAGAACTTCTGAGACTCCATTGTCACTAAGGCAGAGGTTCTCCAAAACTTCCTCAGCAGGCAATCAATGCGATTCATTCAGGAAACCCTCACCAAGTCCATCAACAAAGCATAGGCTTTCAAATTTTTGTGGAAATGATTTTGATGGTGCAGCTTCACCTGTAATTTCATCATCCTGTTCGCCATCAAGGTCATTTTCACAATCTCCAGTAGCATCCTCGAGATCACTAAGTGCAAGATTCAAGTGCTTCATTAAAAGAAATGGGTCAAAGCCAATCTCATGCAAGACCTCGGTAAAAGATGGTTCAGAAGATGATGACAATGTTACGGTTGATTCTGGCCAAAGGCCACTACAAGGTGCAATGAATCAGTATCTCTGCTTTGGGCCCGGAGATCCGGTTGCTGAAAATGATAGGTCGAAATACAGAGAAAGGTCTGTGAATGGTGACTTGGGTCAAGTTATGCAGTTACCAAATTGGCTAGAATGCCCACAAATGGTTTATTCCATGTTGTAAATGCCAATACCCAGTCCAACACAATTCATACATCAAGATCACAGTTTAAACACTTTGTTGAGTATTTCATGCCATTATGAACAAGATTGCTAAAACAAACATAGGATTTACAAAATGAATGATTCCTCTATTAACATTCCATATGGAGAAAGCGTTTTCAAGGTGTTTAACTAAAGTGAGATATAGGCTACAACTACATACAGATCACCAAAAATTTGAGTGTTTTCATCAATTACAATTCTGCCAATAAATCAATTTTGGGAATTCTGTTTTTTTAACGGTGAAATATTCAGTTTTTCGTAAATGAGAAAACAGTCAAGAACAAAATGCCTAGTCTACATGCCCAGGGCAAACTAATCAAAGCAGAATGGCATTAACATTGACAAAAGAAGTTCTATTTAATCATCTTCTCGTTGTACAGTCATTAGCTCTTCCTCCATTTTTGGTGGTTTGGATGTCATGCTCGTTGGTGGCATTTGACATTGACAATAGACCTTCTCCCATCGGAGTCCTATCTTTTCTTCTTCTCAACGTGCAATCATTAGTCCTTCCTCCATGTTTGGTGGTTTGAATGTCATGCTTGGTGGATCTATTGGACTTGTGATTGTTAGGCCCACCCGTGACAAGACACTATTGTTTTCATTTTGGAACTAGTTGTGTTTTTAGATTAGAAAACCGTGTCATGTCTAATGTTCACATGAAAAATACTTGAATTTCCATGATTTTTGCTAAATTTGATTGGTTGGAGAATGTTGACTTAACTTTTTTTTTTAATCTCTGCCAGTCCAAAGAAAATAGAAAAAAGAAAAGAAAAGGTGCAACGCTGTTGGCTGGTCTGGTTCACCCCCTTCAATTGTGTCAAAAGTTGTGTGACAGGTGGTTGAAATAAAATTCATTAACCAGTAGGGTTTCTGATGAGAAATATGGCCATGGTGCAGGATGAAATTCAATCCAGCTAGAACCCTGATTGTCAATCTCGCACACAGTGCACAGACCACTCACACAAGCAACGCAACACTAACCTGCCATTTTTCCCGTACTCAGTAACTCCATTAAATCCCCGCCTGTCGACTTTAGTTTATGGCCGCAGAACCTTGGGCATCCCCTCAAGACTTTGTGGGATTTTCTTCCACGTCAACATCCCTGCTGGCTCTTCCACCCTCCAAACTCCACGGGCCCCTTTACTTCTACCTATGTTTCTCCACCTGCGGGCCCAACGCCAAGATTTCCGCGTTGTTAATTGGATGGGGATCAGACGGTGGGCACATCTGCCTTTGACATCCCCATTGACAAGCTTCCTCACTGCGCACACCATCGATCCCCATAATATCCGACAGCCTACGCGGTCCTTCAATACTTTCTTCCAGCGTGTTCTCCTGCTTCTATCTTCTCTTCCAGCGAGTTCTCCTACTTCTATCTTCTTCGGAGTGAGCTAAACTCTAGACTTTTTGGATCATTTTTTTGGGCGAAAATTTTGACCCAAAATAGCAGTTTGGTTTGTTGAAATTGTACAATCCGGCAGTGATCAAATTTGAAGTGTGGGTTGGGCATTTATTCTCTCAGCCTTCCAGAGATGAAGGCGAATATAAATAATTGTATTTCAATTGACAAGTATAAATTAACTAAATCCTTTCACCAAAAAAATGCAAAAAAAAATATTGTTCTTTCAAATGCTTGTTGTGAGTTGTGAAAGCATATATGTATGTGATGGAGGGGTCTAAGTCAATTGAATCCTTGCAACTCACTGCATGTCTGAGTCTCAACACTCTACTTTTTAATGGCTAGATTTGAGAAAGTTATAGGTGAGTAATTAAGTGCTTGGGGCTCTAAAATTTGTTGTATTTTGTACCAGTCCACGATTCATTGAATCGATAGTCACGGGTAGGAATTTAAATGATTTAATGAAAATAATTAATGTGTATAACCTCTATGTCGAAACAGCTTTCCATGTTGATGCAGGCCACTACCAGTACCCTCTTTATTGTCTTACCAAAAGAGGCATGATAATGAGGAAGAAGACCTAAAATTATGGACTTCACCTTCAAAGAATGCCTTGCAATCACATTGGTAAGGAGTGATAAGAAGATCAGAACAATCCAACGTGTCAAATCTCAATTGATAGTGTTAATTAAAGACTTAAAGGTAAATTTAATATAAGACTTACTTATAGTTGTATCTTACTCTTTGCATCTTGACACATTTAATATTTTATGGTTGTCTTTGCGCCTTGATCCAATTCGTATTATAAGGTGGGGATGTGGCATAATAATCCTTAGTTATGACTATGAGATGAGGATTTAAAGAGAAGAGGATGTAAAGACAAGTAATTTTTATATGTATTTTGGTAGCGCCGAGGACAAATGTTGTGAGAAACCACAAATATTTGGAAGGACGAAGGGAGATTACATCACTATCATTCCACCCATCAAATTGAAGACTATTCTTGAGCCAACAATTGTTTTTTTAATTTATTAATAACCATTGCTTCTCCATATCATGTGCCCAATGACACCTCTCTAGCAATGCATAAATCGACTTTTGCACAGTTTGTGATCCTAGCTAAATGCCATTATTTGTATTTACATGACATCGAGTGTTCTTTATAGTTGTCATGAGTTCATGATATTCATGCAAGAAATGAAGTCTTGTAGAGGAGGACTTATCAAACGGGCCTTTTTAATTTCATTTTGACGAAAAAAGAGTGGACATTGGTAGCGAGGTTCACATAGGTAGTAGGCACAAATTTTTGAGCTCGTTTTGGGCCTAGTAGTAGACTAGTAGTTGTTATTTTTTGTTATAGTCGTAGTTGTTGACACATTGTCACACTTTAGATTGCAGCCCCAAGTGACTCGGGAGTCATCAATGATCACTGGCCATCTTGCACAACTAGCACTGAGTGCTTGACATGAGTGAGTAAGTGATTATAATTTATCATATTTCCAATATTTTGAATGATGAGTTGAACTTTATAGCATAGGAATTTCAACATCTTGAGAAATTTATATGGATGGGTAGTTTCAATGCACTTCTTTTGAAATGTCTATATAAATTATGCTCTTCTTTATTGAAAAGGTAAAATTCAAATTTTAAATTTGTTTTGAAGAGTAATTTTAACTTTACAGGAGCTAGAACCCTTTGGAAGGGCTGTGAAGGGTTCAATTTTGAACACTGAATCCGGGTGCCTCAGGGGTTATCAAAAAGGTCGTTGCACTTGCAATTAAAATTGCAATTTTAGCAACCAAAATCGCAATTTTAACAAAAATTCCCTCTCCAGATTCCCGCAAATTTAGGCCACAAAAATGCAAATGTTCTGGATTTTAGCTCACTCCCTCTTCTTCACGTTCACTCCTCTACTTGTCGCTGCTGGGAATTATCTGCAGGGTGCAGGGTGATGCTCCTGCATGAATGATGAGACTACCTAGGTAGAAATAAAAACATGACCACACGTTGAGGCGGCTTGCTACCATCAAATATTTGCAGTTACTTCCTCTATGTTCACTTCACCCTGGCCTGCATGCCACTCTAATTTGTGTCTCTTTCATTTCTTCCTTAATCTCCAGACCTTGAACCCTTCCTAGTTTTATACTCTATAGCTCGGAATCTACTTTTGTTAGCTCATTGAGCCCTTCTTTGCTGCAACATGTCTCATGGAGCTAGGTAACTCCATCCACAGTTCTGTGCTCTTTATATTCGCTCTTATGCTTAGCAACACCTTTTCTCCATTTGTTGCCATTACTTCAAGCAACACCACTGAACTGTGATGCTGCAAGGACATCGCAATGTTCTCTTCCCTATCTTCTCTGTCTTCCTCATTGACTAAATCTGACCCAATGGTCTTCTTCGCGAGTATGTGCTTTGCTAGATCAGAGATTTGTCGAATACACGAGATCTTTGCCTTCTCCTTAACACTTTCAAGCACAAATGTCAGTCCACAATATCTCATTTCTCTTCTTTCAGGGCTACAAGTTTCATTTTTTCCTTATTCTCCACACCTTAACCCTTCCTGGTTTTACACTCTATTGCTCGGAATCTTCTAGTTCTAGCTCATAGCCTCATAGAGCCCTTCTTTGCTGCAACATGTCTGATGAAGAGAGATAACTCCATCTACAATTCCGTGCATTCCCTCACTGTGTTCTTTAAATTCACTCTTATTATTAGCAACTGCCAACACCTTTTCTCCATTTGCTGCCATTACTTCAAGCAACACCACTGAACTGTGATGCTGCAAGGACATCGCAATTGGATCAGAGATTTGTTGAATACACGAGTTCCTTGCCTTCTCCTTAACACTTTCAAGCACAAATATCTCATTCCTTTTCTTTCGGGGCTGCCTGCAAGTTTCATCGGAATTGTAGTTTTCTCAATTGCTTTCGTTCTATTCTGTTAATCTCTTCACTTGTATGGAATCTGGACAATGTCAGTTTCCACAAGCCCATTTTCCTTTATGAGCTTTTCTTCGTGTGCATCATTGCACAAACTACCTGTACCTGCAGTGAAAACACAACAAAATCAAAGGGAATTGACAATTTTAATGTCCATCCTTCCATAGTTATTCCCTTCATCGACACACTTGGTTGCAAATCAGACTCATCGGCCATTATCCCGACATGCTCTATCTTCAATTCTTGATGCACAGGTTGTGCATCATTCCTTCTTCCTGAAATCTTTCCGCTGCTATCACTGCTCGTGGATTCACTTTCATCAGAATCTCTCTGCATGTCTAGCTTTAGTGTTCTTTAGTGCTTCCCTTGTTCTTTGGCATGATCTCCTTCATGGTCGCAAATTCAATCTCCACTGCAACGTACAATCTCATGGGGTAATGTCAAAGTTTTGAAACTCTGAACAGGGAGTCGAACTGGTCTGAGGGTCAACTCGGACGGGAACCGGAGCGGTTTGATTTGAATCAACAGGGTTATTAAATATTATTAATAAGTAATATGAATATTATTATTATATTTCCATTATATTTAGGAGTATTATTATTATATTTCTATTATATTTAGGAGTAAGCTATCTACTTGACTATTTGCATTGGGACCTATTCAACGTGGAAGAACACTTATAGAGATTGAAAAATAAATTTTTGTTGTGCTCATAGATTTCATCTATCCATATTGTTTTAGAAAAAATCTAGGTTTTAGAAATGCTGAAAATGTTTAAGAGGCAAAGCTCCTCCGTAAGGAAGATCGGCTATGAGTTGCACAGGAAATATGGACATGATGGGTACACACCTTCTTGATATAAAATAACCTTTTGATATAAAAGAAACTTTTCTGAAATGGGATATTGTCTTCAACTAAAACAGGCCCGAAATGGGGAGATAAAAATTAGTTGATTCTCAAGTTAAGAGAGCTTAAATATTAGCATTTCTGATAAAGGAACACTGCTGTTTTGGCAATCTCAAAATGTCTACCAAAACTTTGTAAAAAATTAATAACAAGAAACTTAGAAATATCAATGATAAAGAAAGTGTTTTAGTGAAGTATTAACTATACTTTTTGCAAACATTTCAGTTAATACTTCTCAATCTCTCCTTGCAAATTCTCGCAGTTGTCTATGGAGATATTTGCAGAACGAATGCTCCATGGACGTGTATGGTCATCGTTTGCAGGTCAACAAGTGTATGATTATGGTCTGAACATTCCTCTTAGATTCCAACAGGTCGGCAAAAGAATGTGTGGTGAACTTTCATAATAGAATCGTGGCCGAATGTTCTTTTAAAGAGTGAAACCTTTTATAACTCAATTATTAATAGGATGAATATTAATAAGTTGAACTTTCTTTGTAGAATCCAAGTAGTCATGGTAAAACACCTTAACACATTGTGAAGTATTAACTGAAATGTTTGCAAAAAGTATAATTATACTTCATCAAAACACCTTCTTTATCATTGATATTTCTACGTTTCTTGCTGCTAATTGCTAATTTCAGTCTTCCTCCATCAGAAATGTGAATATTTAAGCTCTCTCAACTTGAGAATCAACAAATCTGCTAATTGCTAATTTCCAAAACAGCAGTCTTCCTCTATCAGAAATGTGAATATTTAAACTCTCTCAACTTGAGAATCAACGAATTTTTATCTTCCAACTTCAGGCGTGTTTTAGTTGAAGACAATCTCGCATTTCAGAGGGATAGCACTCTTTCCTGTGCAACTCATAGCGAATCTTCGTTGAAGGAGGAGCTTTGCCTCTTAAGCATTTTCAGTATTTATAAAACCTCGATTTTTTCTAAAACTATATGGATGGATGAAATGTGAGCACAGCAAAATTTTCTTTTCCAATTTGTATAAGTGCTAGACGGCATTGAATGGACCCCTGTGCAAATCGTCAGGTGGATAGCTTACTCCAAACTCTAGATCATTTGCACCTAGAATCCCGCAAGTTTATGGCCAAAATTTGGCAGAAATTGTTCAAATGGTAGTTTTAGTGATTGGAATTGCATAATAGGGGTGTCCCAAGGGTAATCGAGGGTCTTGAATTCATTTCTGCAATAAAAATTGCAATTTTAACACTGAAAATCTCATTTTCATCAACAAATCGTGATATTCAAATACATTTATTTAGTTCATGACACTGTTTTGCAACTAAAATATAAATCTACAACTTAACTTCATTGATTTTAGGTGTTAGTCATAGATTTAAAATTTTTGCTCAACAAAATTGCGAATTTGAAGCACTTAAAATTTGCTACAAATCCTTCATGGAGACCGTCCTTGGTTTGTCATGAACCAATCTGGAAGTGAGCAGCGTGGTTGGTGACATGACACACCCCCTAGTGGTTATCCACTACAAACTGTCCAAGGGCTTCAAAAAGAAAGCAACATCTAGAAATGGGTTCTCCAACTCTGATCGAACATCAACAATTAGAGGTATAGTAGAGCCATCATCATTACAAAGAACATTTGAGCATCGAGCGATAATATTCTTTGGAGCATCTTTAGAAAACCTAATTTGTTGCTTACGACTGCAAAGAACACTCATCATCTTAAGATATCGGGAAAATTCCAAAACAACAACAAAGAAAACATAAATTGTTTTTAATGAACCTGTAAGAGGTCGTGAGGCCGGCCAGTTAGTTACGGGATCGACCGGCTAGGACCGGTTCAGGCCTCGGGCGTGCTGGTTCATTACCGTGCCGGCTCCTATCCGGGTTTTGTCCCGGTTCAAACCGCCAAGATAGTTGGTCAGTCAGACCGGTCGGTTCTGGTTCCGGTTCCGTTCTGGCCGGTCTTTAAAACACAAGGTAATGCAGCTCCATGCCCAACTCCTCCCATTCTTTTGTGATTTTCTTCTTAACATTTGCGCTCAATAACACCATTGTTATTTTCTTCCTAACATTTGCACTTAATAACACCATTGTTAGGTTAATCCTTGAGTCAATAAAATACAATGTGGGTGGTTTATGGTGCTTGGTTTACTACCAGCAGAGATCCATCTTAAATTTAGATTTATCAAGCACCAAGAGGAATCTAATTTCTTAAGATGTAATTTTTCTTCTCTTAAATTACACATCAAAAAAAAATTACACCTCCAAAAATTGAATCCCTCGCAGTGCTTGATAGATCCGGGTTTAAGATGTATTTATGTTGGTTTTATTAATTATTTTTCACCTGGTTTATTTTATTTTTTATTTTATGAACAAACATGAATTTTTTAATTACTTTTTATTTTTGAAAACACGTAACATACATAACATTACGGTTGCATTAAGTGACAACATCTCCCCCATACTGGGTTGTAGAGCACATGACATCTCTCCTCTTGGTGAAACAACACATAGTATTAACCCATTATGTTCCATGCAATGAAGCCTATTTAAAGGTTTAATGAATCCCATTGTAAAGCACCTCAAGAGGTTGGTATTGGCTAGATTGGCCATGGTCTTCCTCAAATTGTCCTAAGGTATGAAGATTGGCCACGGTCTTCCTCAAATTGTCTTGGGGTATGAAGATATATTTGTGTGGCTTTACCGCATTTAGGTTTCCACATTAGATTGGTCTATGATTTATCTGTTCATACTTGTGGTTATCTATCTCCTGTAGGTGTAAACTTTAACATGATATCAAAGCCCATGTAGACTTGGAGTCTCTACAAAGAGTGGTATGTAATATTGTGTGGATGTCGGTATAGGTGTGGATGCGGTTTGTAGGCCCAAATAGTTTGGATGTCGTGAGTCACTAGAGGAGATGTGATTAACTGGTGGAGATGTAGATCTTTGGATGGCTATGTTGCTCTTAAGGTGATCAACGTGATGGTGTTTTTAGGAATGGGAGCAAAGGGAAGTGGTAGTGGACATGACTACAAGTTGTTGACATTAGTGGAATCCGAATGATGCCAAAGAAGATGCATTCATGATATAATTTTGTGGAAATTAATGTGTAATTTGAGCAATTGACCATTTATGATTAGTCTATTCAATCACCTAATCAATTATTTGCTAGTTAGAGGAGAATGAACTTGCATGCATTGGCTTGAGAGGTAGGTCACATGAGAAACCAAACCAAAAGAAGAGGTTGCATGACTGGGATGTTCATAGGTAAAATGCCCAATGTGCATGGCCTTTGTGAGAACCCAACCAAAGTTCTATTATGTGCAAATTGTTATTGAGTGCGAAATAGGGGCTTTGGCATCTAAGATCTAGAAATGAAGAAGTTGATCTTTACTTCTATTTTTCATGTTTGACTAATATTGTTGATGGCCAACTAAGTGATTGATAGGCTTATTTTGAATTTTCTCCTACATGGTGTGAACCCTTTGCGATGAAGAAGTTGATCTTTACTTCTATTTTTCATGTTTGACTAATATGGTTGATGGCTGACTAAGTGAGTGATATGCTTATTTTGAATTTTCTCCTACATGGTGTGAACCCTTTGCGATTGAGTTGTTGATTGTAATTGGAATAGACATCCAATAAGGATGATATTTGTATAATGGGTGAGATGGAATCTTTTATATTATAGGTAGATTGGTTAACTATAATGAGATGAATTGGAATCTGCACTAGCTAGTTAACTCTGATTGCACCAAGAGTAGTGAGGCGTTCTATAGCCTAATATAGGGGAGATGTTGGCGTGTAACATACATACATAAGAATAGAAAAGGTTAAAATAAAGTTATTCGATAGCATATGTCGACTCAATTTTGAATTTTATCATTTAACATAAATGAATTTATGCATAAGATGGAATTAGGTGATTAAAAAAAATACAATTTGAGAAATTTGATCCCTCTCGATGCTCCATAGATCTAGGTTTAATATGGATCTACGTTGATGATAGTTCTAGTGATTCCATGAATGAAACTATCAGGGATTTGCTAGGGTTTTGGACCTTTGGACTTTGACTGGAACAACATTGGCATGTTCAAATTGTTCGTGGAGGTAGATTGCATTTGTGCATGTTTGTGTTCAAGGGAAAAAGTTGCTTGATACCCTCTTGGAGTGTAGTGCTTGTGCATGGTGGTGTTATGCGGAATTGTTGAGGTCATGAGATATTTGCTAATAGGTCATAACTCATGTTGTGGATGGCGAGGGAAGTGATGATGGAGACAAGTACTAGGAACTATTTTCCTCCCTACATTGATCACATCAGTTAATATCTTATACTGCTCGAGATATTTTCTAAACAAAGTTGTCACATCCCCATCCATTTACTTGACTAAATAAGGGGGTATTTACAAAGTACAAGTTTCTGAATTTCGCCCCTTGGGCCATAATACAAATTCATAAATAAGAAATGCATGAGTAAATTAGTGAATGTAAAACACAACAGAATTTAAAACTCTATCCACCCATACAACATGCATAACCAAGTATATTTATCACAAGCAGAAAACAAAAACACTCCACATTAATATAAAGAGAATACTTATCTCTAAACAAGAAGATCCAAGCAATTTGTTGTGCAAGATCATTTTTCCACCCAACTGTAGATACCACCCCCAAGCTTGGCTATGAGGCCACCAGGGTGAAGGAAACACCTACGAGCTTTTATTCCTCAACCCATAACCCATTTACTCTCATGGTTAGCCAAAATTCCCACCTCTGAGCATTTACAGGGACCCCACTCAACCATCCCAACCATGGCATTATTTTGTACTACCCCATACAACACAAGTAAGGAATTTCCCTTCATTGCTCCACAATTCCCTCAGGAAATCCCACCCATACAGTGCTTACCAGTGTGTGCAAAAAGGCCTAATTTGTTGTATGTTGTTGGAGAACCTCCTATAACCTTAATTCATGGCTTCTCAAACATGTAGAAGTAGTAAACCATAATGGCTAAAGGTTCCTATCTTTTTCAGCCTCTATGTTCACCTACAACTATTTTCTTTTCTCTAATTTCTGCAATTGTCCTTCACAATTTGAATTTATGGTTGTTTTTTCGTTTGGTAATAATAATGGCATTTGAATGAACAATAAGAGGGAAAATTCTCTGTAGTGAAAAAATATGTTGTAAAAGTTGCATGCGAATAATTGGTAGACTCCAAAGGAGATGAGAGGATGATAAAGAGACAACTGACATAACTTCTAACCATAGAAGAGAGGACTCTTACAACAATCATAGAAGTATATTCATTCCATGCCTACATAACTACATGAGAATACTTTTCTCACCAACCTCACATATGTATTCAATGATTGGATTTAATAGTCAACAATTGGCTCATTAAAGGCACATGGAAGCAAATGAATGAGAATACTTTTCATAGAAGTATATTCATAGAACAATCATAGAAGTATATTCATTCCATGCCTACATAACTACATGAGAATACTTTTCTCACCAACCTCACATATGCATTCAATGATTGGATTTAATAGTCAACAATTGGCTCATTAAAGGCACATGGAAGCAAATGAATGAGTTCTAAGGTTAATACTTGGAAATAGAGGATCTAATCTCCCATAATCCCCCTTTCCTCTTCCTCTAGTGGAATCATAGCCTCTCTAGTGCTCTTTATACAACCATTTTGGACCATTTTATTAATTTTCCAACATAATGTTTACATCTCTTTCGAGTTAGCTTGACAAGCCAACCACATGGTCCATATAGAAATATTTACATTACACATTCCCATACATTCACTAGTCAGACCTTGGTCTTGAGCTCTGCACTAGGAATCCATACTAGCATATTTACATAATTTGATTTAATACATTCCAAGTCAAAATTGGGGTATTACAAAAGCCTGTGTTGGATATTTTCATCATTAAACTTGGATTTGAATAGTGCTAAAATCAATGAACCCCTAATTGCTTAGTGTTTGAATGTAGAAATCATTGTGTTGTGGAACTACCGAATAACAACCCTGGACATTGGCTTGTATCATGATTTTCCTAACAAATGCCACTTACTTCCACATTATTCAATGGGCATTTGTGACAAGCATGCTTCCTTGCACACTTTGGATATAGAATTGCAAGGCCTTCTCAAGCTATTCTTGTTTCTTTTGACTTGGATTGTGCCTAATTGCATGGCCAACGAATGTAGAATATATGACTTCAAGTCTTCCAACAAATTTCCAATCTCCAACTTAGTTACCTCAACTATTGATGTGAGGACTTCACAACTATACATCTAAGGTGATTGAGTAATTTTTTAAGACTTATGGTATCTCATCATAAGAGAGTTGTGAGATGCCCCTAGCTACATTCATGTCCAAATTTCCCATCCATCATACTCCATCTCCTAAAAGGAGTACCAACTTGAGGTATTTTTTATCTAATTCATTATTGGTATATCTCTTGTAGCTAAATAGGAACCTCTCAGCATAATCTTCCAAGGAATCATTTCCCAGCCAGGTCATCTAGAAAATCTCATCTCTAATATTGTTGTCCTTGCAACAATATTGGTATTTCTTTTAGAAGGTTTCCTTCTTTTTATCCCAGTTAAGGATATTGTTTCTATCAAGATCCATGGACCAACTTAGTGCCACACCCTTCAAGGTTGATGGAAACAATATGAGATTTTGAGCATCACTATTGAATTCATATGTTCTACAGAGGACTTGAAACTCAAATTGGAAGGTATCAATGTCCTTTGCAATAAGCCCATGGAAGTGAAGAAACATATTAAGGTTAATATTCTTCATTCTTGCTTCCTCTAATTCTTGAACGCAAAACTGAAAAAATGCTTATTCTTCTTCCCCTTCTTCTACCATGTTAACCTAAGATCGAAACTCCCAAGGTGTTCAAAAGGGCTCAAAAGGTTTCGACTTGGATTTTCCTTGTGGTTTGGTAGAGCCCCATACCACCTCTACAACAACCTCATATATTGATTTATGTGCCTCATATGGACCACCTATAGCAGAGTACCTTATGCATCTCTCAAATGACTCTTCTTTCTTTTCCTAATGATTTCAATCAATTGTTTGGAAGTTTCAAGTATTTTTTTCCTCATTCTATGAATTCCCCCCTACTTGCTAGTTCTTGCTTCCTCTGCACCAAAGTTAATTGTTCATGGGAGAAAGTGACCTAACTTATCCCTATGGAAATAAATACATCCTAATTAAGGAAAGCTATTGAATTGGAGAAATAAATACACCTCATTGAGGCACATCCAAGGGTGAATGTTTAACTTCATCCCTACATTTCCTCTATGGTGTAAACACTAATCTCAAAAATATTAACCTTCTATGGTTTTAGCACCTCCCCAGCATTGGTGCCAAAAAATGATGGGCCATAGAATTCCAACAATAATTGACATTATTGAATCCTAAGAGCACACTTAAATTATCAATTTGGTTGTGTGATCTTCAATGTAATGTACCCAACCTCCTTGTTAACACTATTGAGGTGATGGGGTACTCAAGTTTCACTTTTGAACCATTAATTTTGATTCTATCACTCAAATTCCATATGTTTTCTGTAATATCTATTTAACAACGGAAGTAACTATGGAAATAATTAACTAATTAAACCTTTTTTAAATGTAGATGCATGTATTACCATGAATGCATTTATACAACAGCCATGAAATTTAGGTATCTATACTTTTTCATACACAACAATTTAAATAAACTCATAACATAATTATAAGCAAGCAACTCAAACTCTATTATCACTTATCTTTAAGACAATTGTCCTCTAACTACCTGCAATCAAAGGATGCTCCTCCTAGCCATAAGCATTGTCGAGCCTTCTCTTTCTTTGGTAGAGGCCACCCTCGAGCTAAGCCTATTATTCCACAAGCGAGTGAATTCCCAAACTATTTAATAAAACACACTCATACTACCCAAAGGTGCAGAAACCCCCTCCACAATTTTCCCCACCCCTGCACTCATTCCCCATTATCCTGCACAACACAAGTGATGGTACCCCCTTCTCTGTTCCACAAATCCTTGGGATATCCCCTCCCCTTATAATTCTCCAACATAGGACGACTAATAAGTGTTTGTGTCAGGGTTCCAAGTAGTCCAACTATAGGCTAGGTATCTCTCATGTGGGCACCAAGCCCATTCACACCATTTTATCAGGGTACTATGTGTGAAGGTTATAGTAGTTTTAGTTCCCTTTCTTCAGTTCAAACTCTCGTGATGGATAGGACAATAAACAATCTCCGAATGATGGACTGAGCAAATGAATCCCCCCTAAATGAATTTAAACAAGATATAGGCATGTTCTCATCTTCAAAAATGGTTCCCCTAGAAGTGACCATTTTCCCTCTTAATCCCCCACTTAGGATGATTAATCCCATGCTTAATTAAAGTGACACTCAACTATGGTTAAGAAACTTTGGGTTAAAAAAGTTAATGAAGACTAAAGACATTAGCTAGGGTCATCACCCCTTATCCTCTCTCACTTCCCCCACTTGCCAAACCATATCCTTCTATCTCTTCTTCATCTTTCTCCACTTGCAACTATCAGGGATTTTTATATTAACAATTGTGTACAAAATTTACAATATCCATGGTATTCTAGACCATATAAGTTTGGCATCTAGCCTTTGTTTCATTATATACATATTCACATCTTGGGGTAAAAAACTAGGTGTTACATTCCCCTCCCACTTAATTTATGCATCGTCCTTGGTGTATATCAACAATATGTACATGTACAAAATTTTACAACAAAATCTTTCAAAATAACCGTGGGTATGCCTCTCACATCTCATCCTTCAATTCTCACATTGCTTCTTTAGGGTTGTAATGCGTCCATTGGACTTTTACCTTCCCTATGGTTCTGTTTTTTAGCATCATAACCTTCTTGTTGAGGCTGTGTATTGACTCCACTGGAATTCCTCCTTTCAATTATATATAATTCATCACCTAATCAATAATGTGGTTAGGATCAAGTATATACATTTTCAATAATAACACATGAAATACATTATGCACTTGAATGTAGGGGCAATGCAATCTCATATACAATAACCCCTATTCTTGCTAATATTTTCAAATGGCCCTCAATATCCGGGCACTAGCTTAGGACACAGTTTGAGTTTCAATGAACTCTACTTTGGCCTAACTTTCAAATACACATATTCACCAACTCTAAATTCTCCTTCTAATTTACTTTTTTTTGCATGCCTTTTTGTACCTATCCTGCGTTGACTTCAAATTATGCCCGATCTTTACAATATGCTCTTCCATTACCTTAAGCAACTCTTTCCCAAATATTATTCTAACTATTGAATTGTCCCAACTAATTGGAGTATTGCCCTTTTTTCCATACAAGGCTTCCAATAGACTCATCTTCGGAGAAGCATGGTATCCATTGTCGTATGCAAAGTCCACTAAGTACAAATAATATTTCCACTTAGATGGATGATCCATCACATACATTCTCAGAATATTCTCAATAACTTGATTCACCCTTTTAGTCTTCCCATCCGATTGTGGGTGCTATGTTGTACTTAGATTCATATTTGTCCCAAATCCTTTGAACAATCCCTTCCAAAATTTTGATATAAACTTTGTATCTCTATCTAAGACAATGGCCTTGGGTATCCCATGAAATCTGGTAATCTCCATCATATAAATCGTTGCTATTTTAGTTTCCTTATGTGTTGACTTGATTGGAATAAAGTGAGCAACCTTTGTTAACTTGCCCACCGCTACCATAACGGAATCATGTTGCTTCACCATCTTGGGAAACTTATAAGTTATTGATGAAATCAATGGTACCACATCCCATTTCCACTTTGGTATTGGTAGTGGTTGTAGCAAACATGCTAGATGGTGTGCTCCACTTTTACCTTCTGACATTCCATCCACTTGACAATATACTCAGCAATGTCTTTCTTCATTCCTAGTGAAAAATATTGACTTCTTCCTACTGCAATTGTCTTTTAGTATCCAAGATGCCCTACACAAGGAGCCTTATGCATCTCATCCATTACCAATTTCCTTAATTCACCTTAATCAAGAATATCGATTCTACCCTTATGTATAAGAATCACATCCTCTTCCAACCTATAACTTTCATACTTTTGTTGTATCCATCTGTACTTGAAGGTAATTCTCATTGAGGCAATAGATTCAAGAATATTGATTCTTAAATCTGATTTTCACGTGATAATGGTCATAGCTTTCATTTCATATATTCTTATGTTGAGTGAATCGGTAACGTTGTTCTCTTTCCCTTTATATGTTTGATATCAAAATCAAATTGACAAAGGAATTCCAACCATATTGTTTGCCTAGCGTTCAAAGTTTGTTTTTCAAACAAGTATTTCAAACCACTGTGATCTGTTCTTAACTCAAAATTCCTACCCATGAGATAATGTCTCCACATATTCAATGCATGTACAATCACAACAGCTCTAAGTCATGTGTGACATAATTTTTTTCATGCTCCTTTAGCTTTCTTGGTTCATAATAGATCGCATGGCCATTTTGCATAAGCAATCCACCAATTCCTTCTTTGCAAGCATATGTGAATATCACAAAATATTTATTTAGATCAACAATTCTAAGAATTGGTGTATTGGTGAGAAATCTCTTTAGCTACTGAAATATTTTTTACACTGTGGTGTCCATTCAAATTTGACACCTTTCTTCTGCAATGATATAATTGGATGTGCCACTTTTGAGAAGACTTCTATAAGCCTTTTGTAATATCCAACAAATCCCATAAATGACCTTACGTCTGGTACATTTCTAAGTGTATACCATCCCATGATAAATTCAATCTTCTTGGGATCTACTACTATTCCTTTCTCAGATATGATGTGTCCCAATTGCTAAATCTACTTCTGATAAAATGAACATTACTCAACTTACCATAAATTCAAAACTCTCTTAGCACCTATAGTACTAATCCCAAGTGTTCTTCATGCTCTTCCTTTAATTCTGAATAAATAAGAATTTCATCTATAAATACAATAAGAAACTTATTCAAGTATTGTCTAAATATGCCATTCATCAAGCACATAAAAGTAGTTGGTGCATTCGATAACCCAAATGGCAACACTACAAACTCATAATGACCATATCTGGTTTTGAAAGTTGTTTTGTTATTTTCATCCTTTATCATCACCTGATGATAGCCTGATCTCAAATACATTTGAGATAAAATTCTCTCCTTTTAACTGATCAAACAAGTCATCATCCTAGGAAAATCATACTTATTCTTCACAGTAACCTTATTCAACAGCCTAAAGTCAATATCCAACCTCAATGTTGCATTCTTCTTCTTTACAAAGAGTACTAGTTCTCTCCAAGAAGACACACTTGGGCATATGTATCCTTTCTTCAAAAACTCTTTCAGTTACATTTGTGATTCCTTCAACTCAAGTGTACTCATTCTGTATGGAACTTCGAACAATGGGGTAACTCCAAGCATCAAGTCAATAGAGAAATCAATGTTTTCTTTAGGTGGCAAACATTATATTTCCTCAAACACATATGTAAATTCCTGTAATACTATAAATTCTTGTAAACTTAGGCCTTTACATTTTTTTGTCTC
The DNA here is from genome assembly GCA_001517045.1 of Pseudotsuga menziesii. NCBI lineage: Eukaryota > Viridiplantae > Streptophyta > Pinopsida > Pinales > Pinaceae > Pseudotsuga > Pseudotsuga menziesii. The sequence continues at coordinate 621,924 of LPNX010497949.1, forward strand.
CTCCACATGAGCTACAGACAACTAGCACCATTTCCTGAAACATCTTTTCAATTGCACAACTGAAATTTCCCTTATGGAAATAGTCCTTGGAATGCCTTTCACTAACTTCCTCTCTCTTTATTTATAAAGACAAGTGAAATTCTTGATATGGCAATCCAAAATGTGCATCAAACCGGCCCATTACAATAAGAACGTCATATGAACTCAATGGTATTACATTCAAATCTTCAAAAGTATCAAGCCCATTCATATGTATTTGACAACCCTTTACCAACTTATTGATTTTCCTCTATGTTCCAGTTTTCAACTGAACCATCCATGATTTAGCATGCTTACTTCTTTGTAGTTGAAATATTTCAACCAAAATAGGACCATTATAACTATGACTTTCTCCTAAATCATTTCAAATGAAAAAGATTTATTGACAATCTTACCTTCAACCTCAATCATATTGGACTAACACCTTACTTGCATGTTGTCTAAAATGATTTATATTTTTGGAATGTCTATGGTCAAATCCTCCACTATACTTTCTTCTTGGTTGTTGTGCACATTCCTCATTCTGTCTCCCTTACAAGGACAATCTCTCTACATGTGCTCTCCTTCGCATCCCCAACACTTGAGTTGTTGCCTTGTTCCTTTTTCCTGTGACTCTACCACTCAAAATCCATATTGTGTTGGATTTATTTGTTGATATGAATTTGGTTGGTTCTCGAAGAAAGGAGACTTGAATCTGTTCTTCTTTGATTATGCTTATCATTCCTCTTATCTCTCCAAGACTTCTAAATATCTGCTTTTCCTTTGCTCTGATCATACATTCATTTGGTCTTATAGATTGTTTCTTCAAGGATTTTGAGTTCATCAAATTGAATATGTCTCGGTAGAATGAAGATGACCCACTCAAGAACCTATGTATCTTTAGTTTCTCCTCCTTGAGAAATCCAACATATCGAATCAATTCTATAAAAAATTATTTCATACTTCTCCATAGTCATATTTCTCAACTTGAGTTCAAAGAAAGAGTCCTCCATCTTCTTTTCATAGTAATGCTCAAACAAATACTTTTGTTGAAAATATTTTTGAATGTTTCCATAAGATCCTCTTTTCACTAATATGCTTCACTTGGACCAGTTGATCCCACCAAATGGGATCCATGCCCTACAAACTGTAGATGGTTATTCTAGCTTCTATAATAGAGGAGTAATTATGTAACTGGAGATACTTCCTCATCCCTATTAACCAAGATTTAACACCTTCTCCCTCATTAGAGGACATTTGAGGTCTAAAATAGGCCTCCTAAGGAAAATAATAAAATAATAGTTAAAATAATAAAATAATATTTATTAATTTTGGAGGAAGAAAGAAAAAAAATATTTTTTGTTCGTATTTTCAACATATCGCCTTGTGTTTTTACTCAAATTCTGAGCATGAGCACTCATTGGATGCAAAATTAAATTCTACATCCAAGAATACCCACATTCCATACTTTTGATGGACCTCGCTACTCGGAAAACAAGAAATACCTGAAAAAAATGTGATGATGATGACTTCGCTACCCAAAAAACAAGAAATGCCTGAAAAAAAATGTGGTGATGATGTCATCATCACATTTTTTCAGGTATTTCTTATTTTTCAAGAAGTGGGGTCCGTAAAAAATATGGAGTGTGGGCTCATTGGATGTAGAATTTAATTTTGCATCCAACGAGTGCTCTCGCTCAAAATTTGAGTAAAAAAACAGGGAAATATGTTGAAGATACAAACAAAAAAATAGTTTTTTAATGACAAATACGTCAAGTCAACCATTATGGTTGACTCATTTTATTGAAATTATATTTGTTCTTGAATTCCAACTCATTAAGAAATTGCGATGGCTAGTTTTCTTATGAGGCCCATTTTAAACCCCAAATTTCATTTAATGTTCTTATGCTCACCCTAAAAAATGGGTGGCTTAATCTCCTTAAGCTCCCATTGTAATTATTTCCCCACGTGTGTTCTTTTAAGATGTCTAGTTGAATACATTTATGGACTACTTCTTGATTCTTAAGATGAGTAGGACCTTCTGATTGCATGAGGTGGCGAGGAATAATGTATAGGACTCTCGATAGCACTCTTAGAATGTTTGGATATTTCACGGGATCTATTCCTTGAATATTTTATGGTTTCTTTCTCATGCAATGAGGTAGATCCAACCTTCATTTTCCTTTGTAATAGATTCAAACTCTAAATCAATTGAGTATTCAACTAATTTTGCTACTCTCGAGCCTTTAGCATTCTTTCATTATCTCCCCTACAACTTTGTACCTCTATCCTCAAGCTCTTCATTGTGTCTACCAACTCTACTAGTTCAAGGTTGATTTTGTATCCATTAGACCTTTTTTTCTTCATTACCTACATCGATATTCAAACATCTAACTTCTTCTGCATGACTCTATAGAAGTCCCCCTTCTTTCATTTCCTTTCATTATCATTTTGGAACTTTGGTCTATAATTATACATGTGCAATATTGTATCTGCAGTGTGTTCATACAAGTGAATTTGTTAGAAAAACTTGTTTCCAAATTGGAATATTTTTTTATATATGCAAACATTTTCGACACTAACCATTTGACAATTTTGCCAAGTAAGGCTATAGGCCCCTTTTCTACTCATTTTTTGGAAAAATATGAAATATCCCCTTTTAATGTAACTGTTCACCCTTATTCCCCTACTAATTAGATTTCAAATGGATGTAACCATACTTAGTTATGAGTTCACAACTGAAAATTAAAACATTCCAAAGTTCACAATTTTGCCTAATTCTACACTTTTCCTGTAGCTGCACAAAACCTCAAGGGCCAACTTCAAAGACTTATACAAGAAAATTTGGAAAGATCTAGAGATTTTTTATGTCGAACAATGATAGATGATATGACTATAAGTAACCTAAAACCTTCTGATTGTTGATCTGATGCTCTAATCAATTTATATAAATTTGTAGATTTATTAACTTTTAACTTTTGCATCTTCTCCTAACCTAGATGTTTTAGCATGAATTTTTTTTTTTTTAACAAAAACAGAAAATGGGGTTGTATTAACAGGCTGTGCACAGCCATTCATTACATTTTCGAAGGGAGATATAAATCCGAGACGGCACATAGACAACAAGCCATACAAAGTCTATTTCCCAAAACAGAGAGCACAAAATTGCTTCTGAGCTGCATATTAAACGAGTTGTAAAAACCCTCACAAACTGTCTACATAGCAGAGTGCAGAAAAACATAATTTATACAAAATTTGAAACTAAAACCCCTCACTAAACTGGAAGTAAAACAGACAATAAAATTCAGTTGCCTCTAAGCTGGCGAGGCTGCTGTACTGATTCCTCTTCCATGGGCTGGGAGGCTGAGGCGTTGGTTCCATTTACCCTGCTCTCCTGGTTCATTGAAGCGAGCCTTTGGAGGTCTGCTTCTATACGCTCAACTCTACCCAAGAGTTCATGCAGGTTGCTATCCAAATCGTCGGTGCGGGCTCCATTGTCGCTGACATCCTGAGAGATCCTGCTAACAATCTCGCTCATCCCCTTTATTTCCTTGGCTGTGTCTCTATTCTCCTTCACCCCTATAGCAGTCAGTTCATAAACCCTTCGAAGGTTCTTCATAAAATCCTGCATGTCGAGATTATTACCCAAATGCGCCATACTACCAATGTCGGACGAAATTGCCAAGCGAGACAGCTGGGACTGCAAGGGAGAAAAAGCTGTATCATCCAAATCGTGCAGATTTGCTTGCTGGTGGCCTGGTTCACTCCAGTTTTCAGCCTAAGAGTCAATTTCCCAAAGAGCAGAAGGATAACGACAATGACAAAGGGCTAACTGGAAGAGATTTCCTTCAGCAATAGACTGGGTGAGAGGCTGCGCTTGCCAAGAAGAAACCTGAGGACTCTCATTACCAATTACATCGGCCTCTTGCAGAAGGAAGACAGATGCTGTAAACAAACCCTCAGCGAAAACAAGATGCAAAGTTATGCTAAAATTCGACATGGAGGCAGAGAAGGGAGAGCCTCGATCGTGCGAGATAAAGAAACACTTAATTGAGCACCTGAAGGGGGATAAATGCTCATCAGCCGAGGGGAGATGGGCTGTACACGCGGCCTTCACAAGGGATAAGACAGGACGGGAGCTTAAATGCTGAGGGCCGCCAAAAAGATGGAGAGGGTGACGGCTGGCTGGGGGGGAGAATCTAGAGGAGGGGAGCCGGGAAAAGAGAAGAAGAGGGAAAAAGATGGAAGGAAAAGGGAGAAGGGGAAAGGAGGGTGGAAGAGGGATAAGGCGGGAGAGAGAAGGAACCAGAGAGCTAAGGCAGAATAAGACCAAGTTCATTCTAAGATAATCCTTGAAAGTGTGGAGTTCCTCTTCAAAAACTTGCTTATTCTTGTTTTGATGTTGATTCCTTGAGGTCCTTTTCATGGAATGACTTTGAAGATGGGAGGATCGTCATCTTGACTGTAGTGACCTTGAGGGAGACTAGCTCCAACATTGGCCATCGCATCTGCGTCTTTGTTGTTCTGGCGAAGAATGTGGTAGAATTCAATGTGCTGAGACAGAAGAACTTGAGCCTTTTTATATAATCTACGGCATTTGATGTCTCCTATAGGATACCCATTAATCATCTTATAGATGACATGTCTTGAGTCGCCGAAGACCAGAACTTTCTGGAGAATTTTGGTCCGGATGAGGTGTAGACCCTGTAGAAGCGCCATCCATTCTGCTTCGTTATTAGTTCTCGATCCAATTCCCCAAGCGAATCGATGTTCCACTTGTCCTCCGGGATCCACTAGGATCCCACCCGCACCTGTCGCCCCTGGTTTTAGCATGAATTGTTATCTCATAAACTAAGCATTTCTAGAAACTCTAACCGAATTTGGTCATATCGGTGAGTAAGTAAAATGGTAATTTCATACATTTTTCTAGTTTTGACATCTTGGGTCATTTATATCACCTCCAAGTTTTTGAAAATCATAATTACACCACCCAAATAGTGGATTTTGGCCTTTTTTGTGCCTATGCTTCACATCCTTCCAAATTTGGCCAAAATCCATTTGGGTTATTTGTGTCCTTGGACAAGGATTGCACCATAACAATTTCATCCCTAATAGGGCCTTTGTCCAATCATTAGGTGATGGTCTTTAAAAGTCACATTTTTTCATTTTCTTGAAAATTCAAGCAGAACGGGCCCATACCCCTTTGTCTATTTTTTAGTCCTACTTAATGGAGTCAAAACGCTAAAAGTTTCATGAAGTTTTAAAGTAATCTGCTCCTATTTTGGCCAAAACAAGTTTTTGGCTCCAACCTTTTTTTAACCATTTTAATTTTGTTGATGCAGCAAGTTGTTGACATGTCGTGACACACGTTCGTTGAAGTGGTTTTATGGTCCTATATGCCATCCCCTAGTGCAGTCTTGTCATCCTGCATCATCCTCCATGTCACCCTACTTTGTCACGTGGCCCCCCTTTTCCTTTATATTCCTTGCATGGATCCTAAGCATGACGTGACCAATGAGGTCCCACCTAGACATGTGGTAGCATGCCATTCATTTTGATAGCAAGGGCACTCCTTAACCACAAATCACTTTCATTTCGGAAATGATCGTCCACTATAGATTATGGAGAATTCACCACCATCCAATATTTTGGACACAAGTGCACCCTTTAAACCCCAAGCACTTTCGCACCCAGAATTCTACACAACCATTGATCTGGGAAATCTCTCTACGGTTAGATCAAGCCATCGAATATTTCTAGAAACCATTTACCACCTATTGAAATCACTTCCCATCTTTTGAAACTGCTTATTTCCTTCACAAAGACACTTTGCTTAACTTCCTATCCAATAGAGTCCACTAGACACATGACAACTTCTAGTTCATTTCTGAAGCAAGGGCCTCCATTATCCATCGATCACCTTGCAACCCGAAATTATTGTGTATCATCGATCATGAGTGATTCACGATTGTTAGATATTTCAAATGCAAGGGTACCCCTTAACCCCCGATGTTACGGAGAAAACTCCATATGGATTGGGGTACCACAACAGATAGAGTAACTGCAGAAATCAATCATTTCCTATATGCAAGAGAAACCAAACATCTAACACTAAAGGATCTCGAAACATACCTTATTCTGGATGGTTGATGTAGGTCCCCGTTGAGCTTTTCCACTCTCGCTTGTATTGATAATTTGCTCTCTCAACATTCAGCAAACAAGACAAGCATGCTATATATAGTTGTGTTATACCTACTCTAGCATATATAATCAATAACATATAAGCATTTAAAATCATCCATGGATTCAATACTCATTTAAATACACATTATTGGACAGGAAAAGATATTTCTATTAATATAAATCAGAGATTACAATAGTGACAACCTCTGTCGGCATGTCTGCGAATTAGAGAAACTGAGTCCTCCACCTGGGCCTCCACCACTTCAATCCTCCATCTCTCAACAACAAGCTCACAAGAAAAGGAAAGCTTGGGAAGAACACAAAGTTCTCCAAGGGACAAAGGGATGCAAACTCAAGTATAAGCTCCGGCAACAATGGACTATAGTTTTCTTGCTCTTCAACTCCTCCTCCTTCAATGTATCCAAAGGGTTCTTTATATAGTGCTTCAATGGGGTAACGGAAGGTCAAATCCGAGCGATATCAAGGCATATGGAAGGCCAAGACACAAGTGACTTAGATCCACATCAAGGAAAACTCCAAAACTATTTGGCCTTTTGCACACATCCCGATGTACGCGCGTTTAAGGGTCAAATCCGCGTATATACGCGAGAATAGGTTTAAAAGTCGTGTATAGCAAATAATGCATGTTTTTAGGGATGATATTGGAAACATCAAAGGTACAAAAATGGTCCATGGGGTCTAAAGAGTCTGCAGAGGGACAGGGAAGGACATAAAGGTGTGATCCACCATGTGTGGTAAAATCAGTTGTAACAGATGCCCCCTAATGTGTGAGGTCAGAGGGGTCATACGATGGTCGAAATACATTATAAGTCCATCCCAGTAGTGGAGTGATGAAGAACCAGGTGGAAGAACCAGCCATCCAATAGTACAATAAAATCATCAAACTCTGCACATAACTGCAAGTAGATATAGCAGTCTCGGATACATAAGAGTACAATGGCTATGAATAGGCATGATACAAAAAATGACATGTGTGGTCATCACCACATACAATATAGATAGATCAGAATATCCATGATGAAGATATACAAAGGATCATGATCTCCATGAAAGCTGAAGATATACAATGGATCAAGATCTCCATAATGGCTGGAAACATCCGACATATACTGGAATCAAATCATGAGAGCTGAAATCTCATGAACACTGGCACGATCAAGAAGGTAGCATATATGAAATGCCACCAATCTGGAAGGTCTTCTACACAATCCGCTACGAGTACATGTCCTACTATGTGAATAGAGGTGCCGATATTGAACATAGTATTCCATCGTTTGATTACCGGTCATTGATGTATACCATTAACAGACGCGAGATCACCCACCGATAATGGAAATGGGAATCAAGGTACTAGAGTGCAAACTAACAAGTGTGAATAAATGTGTTGAGGTCGAACACTTGAAAGGATCCATCGATCAGGGGACATTGATGTATTCCAAAAACTGTCGATGGTGAGAGAACCTGCCACTGATGACTGCAAGTCTCAAGGCACTCAAAAATGACTCTAGATTCCTATCCCAAAATAAATGATTTGAAGTCGATGAGATGAAATCCGCTGGAAGGAGGGCATTAATGCATCCCTCATCATCTAACATGAGGTACTCAGCAAGGTTGTATAATGTGGAAGGACTCGATCATAAAGTGCATGAACCAGTATCAGTACCGAGAATGGCCGACATGCAAAGTCAAGAGAGCTAAGGAATGGTCGACTCAGGTTTCAACTTCCTTCGAACAAGAGCATAAAGGTGAATGGTGACTGAATGTAGGCAGCATAGACTCGATATACAAAATTGGGAGATCTCTACGACACAAGAGGCATCGATAGAGGATCCATAGGGACTGGAAGCTTGACCAGTCGGTGGAGATAAACTCAGAGAAACGAGTACAGGTCGTAAATTCAAACTATTAAACCAACCAATGGATGTGATATACAATGCTCTGTTCGAAGGCGACACGACTCGACTGCTACCAAAGATAACATCTTTTCTTGTCTGGCTTTTTGGTTTTTTGATTTTTTTTTGGACTTTTTCAAATATTTTGAAAAGCTTGAAAAATAATAAAAGTGCTTTATAGTTACAAACTAGGAGGAGATGAGTGTCAATAGGAAAACAAACTAGTTCCAAGCATTGGAACATACCTATGCTCAATGCAAGGACACATGTGTAGGATAACGACACTTGGGGGAAAGTCCCCTCCCGGTAAAAATAGGGAATCAAGCTACAAAGGATATATAAAATGGCTCTACGTGGCTAGACATGAGACAAGCTCGGGCTATATGGATGATAATCAAAGTCAGGGAAGCTGGCATAAGGCTCAATGAGGCAGGAAAAACTCATGATAATGCAATTACAACTTGACATAAGGGAGTTCTGGGGACAAAGGCCAGCAAAAAGATCAAGAGCAGTATAAGGCTCTTGCGCAAAAACATGGCGATACTATACAAAGGACTCCCACACCCTAAAGGGAAAAATGTCAGCATGGGCACCAAATGCAACAAAGGAGCTAACTAGGGCACCCATCTATGGTCAAGCTCTACCATTCACATCATGTCACTTCTAAAACAACAAGAAGGTTTCGTGACAAGATAGAATGGGTTCGTACCTAAGGTTATAATGAAATGGTCATAAGGTCATGCAAAATGCACATGGATGTGAAATCTAACCTATATGCCAATTTAGACATAATACCTGAGAGTGGCACGAATGGGTCAAAATAATGGTTGAAACGACGCTCAAAACAGACTCCTACATCATCAGATTAGTCCAAAATGGTCCAAAACTATAGAAAGGGGGTAAAAATTTCAAAAAATTCAATTTTTTTTTTATAAATACTAAAATATTCAAAAATTACATATCATTTGAAATTTTTACCCATTTGAGCTCAGAACTTCAAATGCGAATTCCAGGAGCTTCGTCCGACAAAATTCGACATCGTTTGTTCCAAGTAACTTCTCATGTCGTCCTCTTCCATTTTCATGTAAATTTTTTCAGTTTCCATGGTCAAATTTAATTTTTAGGCCAGTCTAAATTGGTCTTTTCGGCCCACGCAAAAATCGGGGCTTTTTCTGCATATAGGGCTAGCTATACTTTGAAAAGCCTCCTAAACCCGCATACATACGCGGTTGTTTTGCAAACGGCCGCGTATGCGACCGCGTACATGGTTTTTTAAGGTATCTAATGACCAAAAATTATTTTTAATGTGCAGGATGGTTCTAGAATGGAGGGAGAGGGAACATGGAGATGTAGAAGAGGTTGTTCGGGGTGATTTGATGGCTCAACAAGCTCTATGTGCATGTGGTCTATACAAATTTTGGTGTCTTGGCATCCTGAGGGCCAAACCAATACTCCTGTAGATGCTAGTAGACTACAGGGGTCCAGAATCAGAGTCTTTCCATATCAACGGGATGTCCCTCACTATAGAGGTGGAGGAAATATACTTCATTACAGGATTGTCCCGACGGGGAAAGGTGGTGAACCTACGCTCTCGCGGGCCCGAAGGTGGCCTTACCATTGATGAGTACATTGCAGTATACTGTTTTCCAGACATGAAAAAGGTTAGGAGTCAAATCCCGAAAAACTCCATCCAGGTGCTAGGACTGAAGGCCATACTATTGGCACTCGACAAGATAGCTGGTCTAGCATAACTCCACCAGGCCTCACGACCATTGATGTTCTATGCAGTGGAGTGCATGAGACCCACAGTTTACGATTGGAGCACGGCGCTGTTGAGTAACATGAAGTAGCAGCTTAGTGACTGCAATATGGGAAAGGTACGAAACTTCGGTTTCGACAGTATATTGAGCACGTTCTTATTTGAGTTTGTTTCGGGATAAGCCTTAGAGCTGACGTCCCTCCTCACAGGGTTCGAGATCCAGCCCAACGACATTGGGCAGATGCTATGCGTAGACTGGGTGGAGGTAGGGTGTCTAACCCCTACCCAGCTGATTTCTTTCCATGGTGGCGACGGCAGATTATTGCCATCGATGATTATCCCTACGTGGGAATAGATTTCCGAGGAGATCCTGACATGCCCCTACCACCAGGAGCAGCATATGGTGACATTGGTAACGAATCCCAAACCCTCTTTTTAAAGTTTTTTGAATTATTAATTTTTTGTGTTTTTTGATATATAGACTCAAAAGACATGTTTTGGTGTGATGACACATAATGACAATCTGTCATATGTATGCAGATGTTGGACCACGATGGCCTGACAACTTCCCTCATCATAGACGGAGGGGAAGAGGAGATGATATCATGGGTGTGGATGCAAATCGGACGCTCCAAAGCATCCACACAAAATTTGTACGATTGACACACTGGGTACCCATGGCGCAAGTTAAGGACTTTCCTGAGGCCATGCAGCGTCAAGTGGTTGGGGTACCACGAGCATGGGTTTGGTTATTCTGACGAATAGCTAGAGCCGTGGTGTGCTACCACGATCAGAACCCCCCTCCTCCTCCACCATAGGCTTAGAGACCCGAGAGTGATTCATTTTTGTACTACCGTGTATTATATTTTGGTGGCTCAGAAGCCCCATTTTTTTATTATGACACTTTGTATTATGACGTCACATTTTGGATGTTTAATGAAAAACTTTTATGATGATTGATTTTATTTATTTACATGTGTGTAACAATTTATGTTTGTGATGTGCTTATGGTCTATGAAACAAATGCCAATCTAACACATAGTTAGCATATGAGTCAACAACTTGATTAAAAATTCTTGGAACATGTATGTATGTTATGTTGTCAAATTGTAGTTCTAACAATATCACACGTAAGAATCTTCGTAATAATGTCGGATCCCTAAGACGATATAAGCCATTAAGTTGTGACACTACTAACTGCGAATCAAGACGTACCTCAAGAGAAAGAACACCATGTGAAATGGTATCCTGTAATAGCTCGATAACGAAACTATACTCAACAATTTTGTTCGAAGAAGGCCGTAAACATATGCCTCCTGAAGACAATACCTAACCCGTAGGAGAATAAATCACTCAAGCAGCAGAGGCTAAGTGTTGAGTGTGGCGTTTAGCACCATTAGCAAATCCTATGTAAGCAGAAGACTCCATTGACATCTTCCATAAGAAACGAAAGCTAATCAACAAACCCGATCACCATAAGAAAACCTAACTATGCAAAAACATGTACAATAATATACAATAATCAGCCCTGGTTGAAGATCATGTGTAGTACTTTTTAAGATAGAGCCCATTTCTAGGATCCGCCAAGGCTATCCCTTCATAATCCACCAGCTCATAGACGCCCTTCTCTAACACACGTTTGACCACGTAAGGACCATGCCACATGGGATTAAACTTCCCTGCCCCCAAGGGTTCTTTATCTTAGTCCCACAAAAGGACCAAATCTCCTTCACTAAACCTCCTCGGACGAACATACTTATCATATTGGACCTTAATGCAACGCTTATTTACTTCTAGAGCCACTAAAGCATCTCGGCGCTGCTCATCAAGCTACTCTAAGTGGACCAAATGTTCCTCCAATGCGGAAGTGTCTGGTAAAAGCTCTATGGATAGCTTCAATGAAGGGATTTCGCATTCAACTAGCAATACAGACTCCACTCCATGTACGAGCTGATATGGAGAAAAACTGGTGGCATTCTTAACCGCGGTCCTATAAACCCACAAAGCAGGATATAACATGATATGCCAATTCGTTTTGCTTTGTGCAATGGTTCATTGGAGAATGGATTTAAGTGATTTGTTCACTGCTTCAACCTGTCCATTCGCCTTAGGGTAATAAGAAGAGGAGTGCTCCTACTTAGACCCTAACTTCGAGGCCAATTCTTCCATCATTCGATTCTGAAAGTGCCTACCATGGTCAGTGACAAGCTCTTTCGAAATACCGAACCGAGTAATAATTTGGTTGAATACGAAATGTGCGGCTGTCTCACCGTTGGATTTAATCGTGGGCATAGCCTCAGCCCATTTCGTGAAGTAATCCACATCCACTATAATATGATGATGCCCCCCAGCCAAAGCTAGGTTGGAATCCATGAATTCAAGCCCGCACTTAGTGAAGGGACCGACGGTGATAATCAAATGTAACGAGGCAGGATGTGAACACATATTGTGTGCAAACACCTGGCAAGGGTGACACTTCTTGACCGTATTGACACAATCTTTAAAGATCGACGGCCAAAAATATATCGCTCTCAATATTTTTTTGGGCTATAGAAAGCCCAGATAAATGACCACCACATGCCCCTCCGTGGCAATCATTCAGCACAACCTCAGCCTCTTCATGGGTTAAACAATGACGTAAAATGGAATCTACCCCATGACGGTACAAGTGTTATCCACTATAAGGTAGTTCTTAGATACGTGACATAATCATCGCCGCTCGTCCCGTGAAAGGTGAGTAGGGACCTTCAACGTTTGTAAATATATTCTAATATCCCCATACCATGGATCCAAAGTTGAGATAAGGAAAATATGATCATCGACAAATGTATCCTCATAAACCTCCTCCTCCTCTTCACTTGGGAAATCGAAAATGAGCTCTGCAAAAATTAACGATTTCTTCGATTTCACCGAAACAGACTCGGGATCGAATTTTTGCAAAATAACAATCCATTTATTATACTTTCCCCTGATCATCCTTCTAGTGAGGATGAACTAAAATGGATTGACATGAGCTACCGCCAGACACTAAAATGGATTGACATGAGCTACCACCAAGGTCTGGCGAAGGAGAATGTAGTGTCTCAATATCTGAACCGCATGAACGGTAGCTAAGGCAAGTTTCTCCACATGGGAATAATGGATTTCCGCATCTATAAGGTTCCGACTCAAATAATATATGACATGCTCATGGAGCTCCTCATCCTCCTGAACCAAAACCATACCAATCATCTCCATGGACACGACCACATAAATAAAAAAGTCACGGCTATAGTTGGGTGGACTAAGCACGGGGGCCGATGCTAAGGCTTGCTTAAGAGCATCAAAGGACTCCTAGGCTCGCTCGTCCCAGCAAAAGGTAGTTTCCTTCTTTAAAAGACGCATAAAGCCTTTATTCAAATTGGCAAAGTTAATCACGAATCTTCGTAAGAAGTTTGCCATGCCTTGCAAACATTGAATATGTCTAATATTTCTTGGGGGAGACAATTGAAGTATTGCCTCAACCTTTAAGGTATCAACTCTTATACCCTCCTTGGAAACAATGAACCCTAGTAAGCGACCAGACTTCACGCAAAAGATGCACTTATGTGGATTTAACCTAACCTGGTAGTGGCGGCATCTTTCGAATACTAACCTCAAATGGTAGGAATGACGCACTCTCATCCGAGAATGAGCAGCAAGGTCATCCAAAAAGACTTCAATAATCGATTTGAGATCTTGAAAAATCAGGGTCATAGCCCACTGAAATGTGGCTCCGGCGTTTTTAAGATTGAAAGCCATCTTCTGATATGCAAACGTACCCGAAGGACAAATAAATGCAGTTTTGTGTTGATCCCCGGGTTTGATCTGAATCTGATTATATCAGGAAAATCCGTCCATAAAGGAAAATACCTCGCTTCCCACACACTCATCCAAAATCTGATCAATAAATGGTGTGGGAAAATTACCCTTAGGACAAGCACGGTTTAAATCGCGGAAATCAGTGCATATACGGATCGTTCCCTGCTTCTTATCAACCGGAACGGGGTTTGAAACCCACTCCGTCAAGAAAACGAGATAGATAAAACTGACTTTTAACAGCTTTTCTATCTCATCCTTAATCGCGGGTGCTTTTCTAGGATTCACCGCACGCAAACGTTGTCGAACAGGCTTCACATTTGGATAGGTATTAATTTCATGTTCTAAAATACGAGGGTCGATACCTGGCATTTCCTCGTATGTCCAAGCAAAGACGTCACGAAATTCTTTGAACAGCTTGGTATACTCCTAAATCTCAGCATGGAAACATTCTGCCCAATATAGACATTCTCAATCTTGCCAGTATCGTGAGAGATATTGATAGGAATAGTAGGTGATATATTCGCCATGTTCCCATCAGCCATATGACCAAGAGAGCTTAGTGGAACCACGGGGCTACCAATCTTCTCGCTAAGAATCTCCCTAAAGTCCTCACGCTCCAAAGGGTCAAGCTCGAGAAGAAAATAAGATCTATGATGTAACTCTTCCCAAGGTGGCTCAACCCCAGACATGGCCTCAATAATATCTTCACCTGATGGAAAAACACTATCAAGGAAATCATGTGCATGAGAGGACTCAAGTGCCCATGCAGGCAGCACATACGGGTCCTCCTCCTTCGTCCACAAAGAGGAAGGACTAGGCTCTGCAACACCATCAAGATTCGCTTGATATGCAATCATTGTTGCAGGCAACGTCCGTTTCGATAGGTCCGTTCGAAGGACTCGGCGTAGAAAGAATCCAAGGATATTCCATATGGGTAGTGCGAAAAGACACTGAATTCAATGAAGATGAAGCCCCATCGAAACTAGATCCGATCATAAGGACAGATGTAGGACAACTAAATGTCCCCATAAGGGATGGATATATGCCTACACTCACACTCCCAGTTGCCGGCAGAGAATGATCGATAATCGAGATAGAAGCTCCCGACGATGCACTAACACTCGGATTTTTGAATGATGTCTAATCAATCGTAACAATATTCCCATTAAATGGAAAGCATACAAGTCGAAATAGAGAAGAGTCTATGACTTGCATACTATACATCCAATTCTAACCCAATAAAATATTGTAATCAAGGGGCACATCAACCACCTCGACCTCAATCGCGACGGTATTCCCTCCCAAATGGACCTTAAGAGAAGGAAGAATTTCATGCGGCTGAAACGATTTACCATCAAAGGCAGTCAACATGGTAGTGATTTAGACAACTCGAGAGAACCCAAACACCTCCAACACGACAAATACATCATGGAAGCAACAACACCTTCATCAATCACAGTGCATTTGACGGTCATGTTAAGACATTCTACATGAATCAAGAGAGACATGTAGTAAGGAAAGTGAGGTTGTAGTCCCATGGTTTCAAATTTGATGACGGAAGAAGAGTTATCATCATTCACCCCAAGAGTAGAAAGAAAAGCTTTCCTTTGCGAAGGACAACTCTGAAGAACTTCAAGCGCAGACATCGCACAAGGAGTTTGGCCCAAATCCTCGACAACAGAATAGTTATGGGTGGCTCGGGAATTAGGATTGTGCCCTGAATGCTTTAGGACTCCCTTAGGAATGTGAGGTGCAATCTCAGGTTTATCCATAGGGTTTTCAATACGCAAATGGCTCTCAGTAGGAGGGGGTTCCTTCCCAAGGTTTGGTTGTGACGAACCATAGTCTTTCGCATGAGTCACAACCTTAGTAGCACGCACCATGTTGATGCACCCATGACCAGTGCTAGTTTCTGGCGGATTTTGATCTCCACTCGACGCATAATGAGGATCATGGGTCCTCAAGTTCATATTTTGATTATGGGGTAAAGGATTGGTCAGCACAACTAGGCCCTGTACTATGAACCTCGAGTCGTCTTCCATATGAGGGCACAAGTGAGTGAGGTGGTCATCCTTACACAATTTGCAAGGAAACTTAACCTTACGTTTAGACTGCTTGTCCCCCCCGGCAGTACGGCTATTCTTGTCATTGAAATTGGCATTTTCGTTCTTGTTCCCACCGTTACGATTGTTTTACCCTTTTTCTTATTCCTTCCAGGCTACTGGTTGCCCTTCTGGTCCGACGATTGCACGGAAAGTACACTCGTCGTTTGGGTGGGTTGAGACGAAGCCGTGGCTTGTCATGGAGTGGATTGATTGACAGACAATTGACTCACTTGTTTCACAACCAAATCCGCAGGTTTGGCACTTGTACAACCCACAATGCCATCGACATGTGGTCTAGGCTTGATCTTGGGATCAAAACTAGAATGCGGAGCATTAGGTATGATCTCATATAATAGTCTGGATTGAGTATAAATCAAATCCAATTCCTGTGCCCTAAAAATTGTTTGTTCCTCGTTCTAAACTCCAGATGTAGAAACATCCTTCGCGATGTAAGGTAGCAACGATTTAAGGAACCACTCAAGGGGAAACTTCGACGGTATGAAAGCTTTAATCAACCTCTTCCATCTACGCCACTCTTGGATATGGTCCAAGATATGTGTGGCTTTGTCCTGCAGAAATGTCGACAAGAGTTATGTACCAAATTCGTAACGCACTGGTAGCTAGAAGTGATTGAGGAAAGTCATAGCAAGATCAGCAAACAAAACAAATGCCCCCCTTAGCAACTCTATGTACCATTTCACTGCAAGCCCGGTAAGGGTGCGTTGAAATAGCCTTAAACGGATCGAATCATCATGTAAGGAGTTGGAAGAGCACCAAAGGTGAAAGGTAGTGACATGTTCACTAGGATCTTCTCCTGGTTTGCCCTCAAATTTGGGAGTGTCTGAGGGAAGATTAGTAGGGACAGCCGGCCAAGCTGGGTCATGAGATACAGAATCATTCATTAGTCTTAATAAGTCAGGTAAATTTAATGTTGCGAGGAAAGGGATATTAGGTTGAGCCGGTCTATGCCACGCTCCCTTATATTTTTGGTTCGTATAAGGCTAACTACTATAAATACCATGGCCTTGGCCATAATATCCTCCTCCCGTTTGACCCATGTAGGGTGGCATGGAAGTATTATGATGTGGCATACCTTAACTATGTGGTGCTACGAAGCCATAATTAGAGGAGTAAGCGGGTTGTTGATACCCATACCCATAAGGTTGATAGCTCGGTCCATACTGCGGTCCATAAGATTGTCCATGAGAAGCTCCATAAGATGTCCCATGGGATATCCCATGAGAAGCTCCATAAGTAGGGATATGGGGAACTCCTTGCGATGGACCGTAAGATGATCCAGAAATAGGAATATGACCTCCCGAGACAATAGGAGATACTTGACTCTGAGATACTACTATGCAAGCAGTCGCAGTACAAACCTGACTAGCAGCAACATTCTGACCTGAAGGACCACGAGAATGCGGGGGAGGAAGGGTTGTCAAAAATCCATTCGAAGGAATAGGAATCGAGGATGAAGGGACATGTGAAGGGATGTAAGTGGTATTCCCTATGGTCATCCGTCTTGGTTCTGGTATCCGCATATGATGTCAAAACCCCAAATTTTCATAAAAATTTAAAATATTCAGATAACAATAAATGTTAAAACCTGCAGTCTACTAACAGCTAACGATTTGCAAATAAAAGAAACAGTCAAGTAATTAGTTTCACTAAATTCTAATTATAATAACTTAATAGTTCATTTTTGTAACAAGAATAAAGTCTTCTTGCATGTTGTTTTACTTCAATTTACTGATTAGTCTTTTCATGTCAAGTAGGTGGAATCTACTTTTGAATCCGGGGCTTACTTAGCAATCGTGCTAACGCAAATGAATACTGGTTCTTACAGGTTTACAGGTATGATCGAACGAGTACGTAATAAAAGTTCTTTAAAGTGTCAGCAGTATTTTAATTGCAATTAAAAAGCTTAGTAATTAAGCTGCTAAACTCTAACAGCTTCTGTAAGGTAAAACCATTTGGCTTCCTTCAGTTTTACTTGTAATCATGTTCAGAAGTAAGTAACGATAGTAAGATATGTTTGCAACTCTTCACATTAGAATCTCAATTATAAAGTATTTCTACTTTAGTCTATGTAATTTGTAATGTTATAATGATTGTTTTGTCCGTATTTATGCAAAAATACATTATCTTGTCTGTGTAACAATTGACCCACATTTCGCTTCTGCAAGATAACTTACAGCCTGTTAATCTTTGGACAGTATAAGTTCGATTGTGCAAACGGCAAACCATAATGCTTTCCTACATAACATCATGGTTTGCTTATAATTTATTTTCAAGTTGAACCCTATGATTCTAGTAATTTTTGGATTCAATAGGATCATTTCTATTCTAGTTATCTTGTTTAGTTTTATACTTACTTTACTACCCAATTGACCTGGCGAATCCTTAGTAACTTCCAGTTTGAGTTGTGACCTCATTCCATCGAAGTATCGTCACTATGAACCGTGTAACAGAATTTCATAATAGTGTTCTTACAATAAGTTTTGTATCACTTCAAGTTCTGTTACTATTTGAATTATTAGTTTATGTAAGTATTATAGACATGCATAATCTGTTTGCTTGATAGACATTCAGTCTATAATTAGTTCATGATAAAAAACGTATTTAAATTAGAGTTTATAATCCTTTGCACTATTACATTATGTCATTTATAAAATTACGACTTGTAATGTTGTTATTACAAGAGATTTATAATGTATAAACTATAGTCTTAATACAAGGAAAACTATAGTTGTTTAATGGTTAGCAAGAACTTCCCATAAACATTTGATTTCTTATCTATAGTGAATACCTAAAACATTGATCTATGTCTATAAATAAGACATGAATTATTTGATTTATATCAATTAATAAAACAATGTTTAGAGAAAGAAATGCAATCCTTCCCATCGCAATTGTGAATTTCTAATATATAAGTTGTATGGTTATTGGTGAAATGAGTTTATTGCATGCATGACTCTCGGCTTAAAATAAGGTTTAAAAGTGATATTCCACTACAAATCAACGTAACCCTAATGTTGATATTTCATCACCACACTAGCATATGATATGGTGCATGTTAATATCGAAATGCATGGCAAAATTATTGGGTTAATGATATAGTTTATTCCACGTTCCAAATGATTTAATAATTGGTTTTCGATTCTATGCATGCACTATAGTCTATGACCCACTGCATGTTTTTTTTTGTGACCACGCGGTCGTCTCCTGACCAAGCGTGGGAGATATAAAACACGAATGTAAACCTAACCATTACCATTTCCATCCCGCAGTTTGCACTGGCTCTAGGGTTGCTCTACTTGGCTTCCATGGCGGTCGTCGTTCCTCCTTGCTCTGATTTCCTTGTGCCTTGATGTAATGCTGCAATTGTCACCGGTGTGTGTTTTTGAATGCCATTGTCAATGGCTGGGTTCTCACTCTACAACTAGTGGAGATTTTTGTTACCCTTGGCTCGCTGCCTGTGCAATCTCCCATTCGTTGTCTTCGTGGTTTGGTGTCTACTTCAGTTACCTTCTTCTGTTCTCGTGGCTCGCCAATGTGTGAGGTTTTTGCCTTACGGGCTATTTGGGTCTTCATTTGCATAGCCTGTAGGTGACAGTGCTTCGTTGAGGCTACTCGTCGTTCTCATCTAACAGGTAAATAATAACTTTGAGTTCAATTACTTCGTTGCAAATTTACTTTGCTGTTACAATGGTTTGTATTGGTATTGTTAATTGACAGTGGTCTATTCCCTTGCTTGCAGGTGCTCGCCACTATAAAGCTTGTACAATGAGAAATAGAGAGTCACCAACAAAGGTCGTGGCTCGTGGTTCGTTTTCGGGTAAGCCACGTGGTCCAAGTGTTGGATTTTTCACTCTACTAGTGTTAGGGTGGTCAATGGAATCGCCCAGGGTTTTGGAAAACCCTCCCTCGACTTGCCACGAGTTATGAAGTTTGTTTTTACAGATTGTTGTTGTAAAACTCAGTATCAAACCCTCGCTAGGGTAGACTCGGTTTATCTGAGCACTGTACTTAGTTGAAGTTTGGATTACGGCCAGGTTGAATTAATGGTTTTTGTAATGACAGTGTTGTCTTTTAAACTTGTTTGGTTTAACATATGTTTATATTAAGCTCTGTTATGGTTTTTACCCTTCTTGACAGTTAATCGAGCTTTTGTATTTTGTTTACATACTCTGTAAGGGTTTATAATTAAAAAATTTAAGGTTGAAACTTACAGTCGTAACTTAATTCTTGCTTGTTTTGGATTGGAGTTAAAATTAGGGTTTGACCTATAAAAACCCTCGTTTTGATATAAATTATTCTTATTATAATATTTATACAGTTTTTCTATTTGTCCAATTAAGGACTATGAGTAAATTTTATTAACCTGTTTATTTAATGACTACATAATTTGTATAAATTTGGTTATTTACTTCAATGTTTTGGTACTTGTAATTGTAATACTCATAAGGGTTTTAACCCTGACATTTATTTCTATAGATACATGCTGTTAATAAAAGAAAAGGCACGGTTTCTTTTATAAATACATTTTGTACATATAGTTAGGTAAATGTATTTCATTTCTGTGTTTAAAGTCAGTTGGTTCTTTAATAGTTTAGAAGAATTAACTCATGATTTAACCTGGGATACTAACATATATAAAATACCAGTAGATTACGCTCAGAATATGAGCTAGGGTTTATCCTATTTAACTTTTATAGAGTATTAATTCCTATATTGTTATTTTGTTAATTCGATTACTGTCACATAGTTTTCTTCAGTTTGTCACTAAAGAATTATTAATTTATAAACATTATTGTTTATTGTTAATAATATTATTATTTGTATTAATAACATTATTATCTATGAATAATGTATTCTCTTAAGTTTATGCTGGTATATATATATATATTATTAAATAAGACTAAGAGCAGTCTATAATAATTGTGTTTATTTAATAAGATTATTTTTGGTAAGCTTGGTGAAAGTAATGAGAACTTCCATACTGTCAATACTCCTTACATCTAATTTGTCTGCAAGTGTATGAACAGTCCTTTATTAATAATATTATATGCATTTGTTACTACTGTCTGTTCATTATTTTGATTATAAGAGAAATAATATTATAAGGGTTATTAAGTTCTTAATTATGATATTTCTAAATTCAATTAGTTTATCATTAGAATTTAATCAAGTTACCTATCCTTACTTACAGTTTAGATAGTTGCAAGTAAAATAGCTATCATTAGTAGGAAAAGAAATAAACTAACAGAACTGTACTTGTGTATTTACTTAACATAAACATTAAGCATTCAACTGATATTTCTATTCTTTCTGTTCTAGTGTAGAAGTATAGCTATAAATAAGGTGTCGTGTAAAGGAATGAACTACAGAGATAAATCTATTGTACTTAGTAAAATAATAAAATTCTGCTCTATTTCTAGTATTATAAATACACAATCTAGTTCTAACAACAACTCTACAAAACATATTAACCTTGTTTTTGGAAAAACAACTATCTACTGAAAGAAAATGTTTCAATACTCCGAAAAACATAAGTATTCTATTCATTCATATTCCTATCATACTTCATTCATTTAAACACACTACCTGTGCTAGAGTACAATCTGGATTACTCCAGATGGGGAAAAACACAGGTAGGATTTATTTTTTTTCATCAAGAACAAATTCAGCTTAAAACAACTAAGAGATTTCAAACTTAACAATTTACAGCATAGCATATAATCATTCATTATTTGTTCACACACAGATATAAACTATAACACATAAATTAAAAGATAATGGAACCTATTTTTAAAGTTGGATGACAACAGAAATGGGAGGTCGTTCCTCCCTACCAACTCTTGGAGAGCACTCAAACAACGACTTCTCAGGACCCCCGAGCCTGTTCTGGTCTCCTTGGCTGGAACTAGGTAGAGCAAACAACAAAGTACTAGTCCAGAGACTCAATACCAACTCTACACACTGCAGCAAGATCTTTCAGCTACAAAGTTATACTAGATCACCTTCCTGCAGTTTACCCCTCAAACACCTTCCTCAAAAATTCCCTTCCCAATGAATTCCTTGAAGTGCAATCACCTGAATGATTCTTCTCCTGGAATGGGCAGCTTCAGCTCTTTTCAATGGGATTTTTTATTAAGATTTCCTAGGTCTTTTTGGGTTAGTTGTCATTAATTGAGCCATCTGCTCTGATCCCACTTTCTTGGGGGATCATGACCCCAAATGTAGGGAGGTTGCCACCTGCAACATAGGAAGTGTTTGAGGATGTTGCCACTTGTCTTTTTGCTCTCCACCTAGTCTCCTCCACCAACTTGACCAGTAACACTCTTTTTAACAGCTCTCCCAAGCTGTTGTCTCCACTTTTATTTATTTAAAATTAAAATATTCAGAATTACATTCCACTTCCTTGACTCTGCTGAGTCATCAGTTACAACTTTAACATAAAATTTAACATAATGTCTTAGAATAAAATCAAAATAAGATAATATTATTTTGCAAAATTGGGGAATGTGACATATGACTACTAACATTAGGTCTAGGACGGGCACGTGAGGTAGCTTCCACCGCCGAGATGGAAGGTGCAATGTGACTAGTGCTCCCAAATCTCTCCGCACGGAAAGGAATAGGAGTGCCCCCAGGCGTAGTTCTAGGTTCAATTTCTGACTCGGCATGATGTGCTGGATCATGTACAGGGATATCAGGCATGCCATAACTAACATGACTAGTGCTTGTGGGTTCATAGCGAGTCTAGTCGCCTAGAAACCAATACCGGTGACCTGTGAATGAGGGATCATAACCGAAATGTGAAGGTATATCTGGTGAAGGATCATATATAGGAGTAGGATCTTCCTCCCCAACCTCTTGAGGTGGAGAAGACATCTTAGGAATCTCATCCTCGTGATCTCCCATTGTGTGTGAATCAATGTGAGAAGTAGTCCACCCAGACTGTCTATTTCTCTCTCCCAAAGGAAGAGGAGATGTGGAAGGCGAAAGTCTTGCTAAACGACGAGAACGATGAAGTGCCGCACCCAAATGCACAATGACTCAAAAAATGAAAAAGGCTCTATCTAATTACACAAACCCTACGCAAACTAGCATGAAGAGAGCATACACCTATATAATTTAAAGCCAAATTACAAGCAAGCAAGGGTAGGATATGTGAGATCCTGAATGAAGTAGGTATGTCTCAACTAGGAGAGGCTTGAGACTCCCATACACAACAAGCAGAGGTCTGTAACCAATTATTGTGGCCCTCAGCTTCAACGCATATAGCGACTATGTTGTCTGACCCCAACCTGGCAGGGACACCTGCAGAATAACCTCTGCGAAGTACCCCCTCGATAACCCAGGTAAGGCAACTAAGGTCACCTCAATATAATCAATGCTCAAGCGTACAGTCACAAGCGGGATTGACTGTATGAGCAGGGTAGCAAATCCCGAAACTCCCGAAAGAGCCCCCAAATACGAATACAATCCTGGAAATATCTTCGGTGCTACTCAGTTATGACTAGGGGTCATCCCAATCAATAACCGCTCACACTGCCTTGTGCTTAACTCCCTTGCAAGAGGAGGATCCTAAGAAACACTAATTATACCAAGGAATTTCACACTCTCACTTGGACAAACACATACATGTTTTTGTTTAGTGGTCTTGGATAATTTACTCACAATGAACTATTCCAAGACCCTAAAACCTAATCTTGTTGGTGCACCCTATAAAAGAAAAGAGTGTAATTCATTTTATTATGCGTTGATTTTAATTGGATTATTACTCAAAAGGGTAAATGATCATGCAACTAATGGTGTTATGACGCAACAAGAAGTAAAATGCACACCTAACAATCAATGCAAATGCACTGTGTCAAATGAAAAACGGGGTATGCTACTACATGAAATGAAAAATTCTCCTTCAAATGAAAAATGCAATCATTCCTATATGAAAATCTGACTAATACTTTTCCAAGCAAACCTAGTGCAAGTACCATGCAAAATGCAAAATGCAATGATGCATAATGATGCAAAGAAGCAAATATTTTTGTAATTTTTTGAATTAAAATGAGATAATAAAGCAAAAGAGTGACTCTACCATCCCCGGACTCTGCAAGAACTATCAAACAGCACCCACGCAAAGCACTAAGGCAAAATAGACCTAATGCACTAATCCCAAAACAAAAAATAGAAAATGCAATGACAAGAACATTCTTAAAAAATTCAACCTAAAAAGCGTCTCTGGTCAGAAGCAGAGGTGTATACAGACTCTAGAAGCATCCAAGGAGACTCAGCAATCATCAAAACTCACCCAGCAACACTTAAATTTCCCCTAAAAGGGAAAACTCAGGGCATACATGACTGTGTGCTGAAAACCCGCGTATATACGCGAAAATCCCAGTAAAAATCGCATGTACACATGACTGTGAAGCAAAAACTCGCGTACAGGAAGAAAATGAGATTAAAAAGAAGGTAAACAGACAAGCCGAGACAAAATTTACTCCTATCAAACACTACTAGGAAAACATACCCCCAGACCCGACTCAGAAACAGAGAAATCAGAGCAATTCAAGAACATTGAATGCCGATAAAAAACCCCCAAAGGAAATGACTAGGAACTCCCCAGCATGGTCGCCAATTCTATTACAGAGAAAACTTCCTGTGGCTTGGGGTACCACAACAGAAAGAGTAACCGCAGAAATCAATCATTTCTTATATGCAAGAGAAACCAAACATCTAACACTAAAGGATCTCGAAACATACCTTATTCCGGACAGTTGATGTAGATCCCCGTTGAGCTTTTCCACTCTCGCTTGTATTGATAATTTGCTTTCTCAACATTCAGCAAACAAGACAGTCATTCTATATATAGTTGTGTTAGACCTACTCTAACATATATAATCAATAACATATAAGCATTTAAAAGCATCCATGGATTCAATACTCATTTAAATATACATTATTGGACAAGAAAAGATATTTCTATTAATATAAATTAGAGATTACAATAGTGACAACCTCTGTCGGTACATTTGCGAATCGGAGAAACTTAGTCCTCCACCTGGGCCTCCACCACTTCAATCCTCCATCTCTCGACAGCATGCTCACAAGCAAAGGCAATCTTGGGAAGAACACAAAGTGTTCCAAGGGACAAAGGGATGCAGACTCAAGTATAAGCACCGGCAACAATGGACTATAGTTTTCTTGCTCTTCAATTCCTCCCCCTTCAATGTATCCAAAGGGTTCCTTATATAGTGCTTCAATGGGATAATGGAAGGTCAAATCCAAGCGATCTCAAGGCATATGGAAGGCCAAGAGACAAGTGACTCGGATCCACATCAAGGAAAACTCCAAAACTATTTGGCCTTTTGCACACATCCCAATGTATGTGGGTTTAAGGGTCAAATCCGCGTATATACACGAGAATAGGTTTAAAAGTCGCATATAGCAAATAATGCATGTTTTTAGGGATGATCTTGGAAACATAAAAGGTACAAAAATGGTCCATGGGGTCTAAAGACTCTGCAGAGGGACAAGGAAGGCCATAAAGGTGTGATCCACCATGTGTGGTAAAATCAGCTGTAACCGTCCGACTAGTTTCATGCATGAAATTGTCTACAACTGTAGATCTATGCCCTTCTTGCACTGTTAGATCAATTTGGGCTATCACTTTTGAACCTTCTTAAGTGGATTATAACACCACTAACTTGAATTCCAAAACCATTTATCATATTCAAAAACCACCTTACAATTCTGCCATTCTAACGTAGTTTTATTCCTTGTACATTGGCTTAACAAAAAATTATTTAGTCAAATTTCAAGCATTTTTCCCATTGCATCAACATAAATTTATAGTCTATTGAATTTGGGCCTTGTGTTTGGAAATTTCAACCCCAATAGTGCTGAATTTAAGCACAACAACAACCAAGTGAACTATTATTATAGCAATTCGCCCATGTTTTATAGAACTAAATTTCTTAGCAACATATTCATGAATCCAGATTCAAATTCCTTTACTATATATCAATCTTGCATTATCACACTTTTTTTCCTTATATGTTTTAATCAAACAAGTAACATGTAAACTACGTATTTCCTCAAATTTTCCCATTGAAGCATTATGTCAACAGTTAGTTGGAAAACTATAGTTTTGTCAAGTGACTCAAATTTCTTGTACATGTAATTGCTCTTGTAACAAACTGGTTTCTGCCCCAATGGCCTCAATGTTGAAATTTGTAGTTTTAATACCACTTTGTAGTGTACCTAACCTCCTCTTTAACACTATTGAGGTGACAGAGTACTCAAGTTTCGCTTCTAAACCATTAATTTTAGTTTATCACTCAAATTTCATTGATTTTCCATAATGTCTATCTAACAACAAAAGTAACTATGGAAATAATTAACTAATTAACCATTCTGAAAATGCATATGCACTTTATTACCATGAATAAATTCATACAACCATGAAATTCATCCATACCTATATTTTCATACACAAGAATTTAAACAAACTCATAAAAATATTATAAGCTAGCAACTCAAAGCACATTGACACTTATTTTTAAGACAATTGTCCTCTAACTAGATGCAAGCAAAGGATGTTTCTCCCACTCGTAGGCACTCTATCAAGCTTGCTTTATCTTTAATAGAGGTTGCCCCAAATATGAGGCTATCAATCCACAGGGGGGTGAATTCCTAATCCATTTACACAAACCCACTCACACTACCCAAAGGTGAAAAAAACCCCTCCACAATTGTTCCCACCCCTACACTCATTCCCCATCAACCTGCACAATACAACGGATGGTACCCCCTTCTCCACTCCACAATCCCTTAATTTGTCCCCATCCTCTTCCAGTGATCTAGCATAGGCTAGATAGGAAGTCTCTATCTCAAGGTCCTAAGTATTTAAGTTGTAGGCCAGGTCTCTCTCACATGGGCACCAATCCCATTCGCACTAGTTTATCAAGGTGCTTGATGTGTGAAGGTTACGGTAGTTTTGGATACCTTTCTCTGGTTCATACTCTTGTGATGGATAGGATGATAGAAAATATCAATGATGGAATGAATCAATGAATCCCCCTCAACGATTTTAAACAAGATATAGGCAGGTTCTCGTCTTGACAAGTGGCTCCCCCAGAAGTGACCACTTTTCCCTCTTAATCCCACACTTAGGATAACTAATCTAGGTTAAGGAACTTTGGGTTAAAATGGTTAATGAAGGCTAAGGACATTAGCTAGGGTCATCAACCCTTAGCCCCTCTCACTTTCCCCACTTGTGGAATCATAGACCCCATCTCTTCTTCATCCTTCTCCACTTGCAGCTATTGAGAATTGTTATATTAACAAGTTACAATATCCATGGTCTTTTGGACCATATAAGTTTGGCATCTAGCCTTTGTTTCACCATATACATATTTACATCTCAAGGTCAAAAACAAGGTGTTACATTCAAGGTGCTACGAATTGTATATGCAACTACAAAATCTTTTGCTATGGAGATTAATTGTGCTAATATGAATGTTTTGTAGCTACTTATTGTGGATGACAAAAACAATCTATGTAAATTATAAGCATAGAAAACCAACACAACTGCTCATTGAACAGTGGTTGAAAAAGGTTACTCTATAACAAATTGTTCAAAGGAAATATCAACTACTTAACCATTCATTCATAAAGTTGATGAAACTGAACAGTGATAAAGAAACTTATTGACATGTAAATATGAAATATAAATGATTGATACTAAATGTAAATAGCACCAGAAATCACAACAGTTGAAAATGTAAATCACGTGAACAAAATGCAAAAGCAAGACAAAGAAGGTGCATTCATCAACTCTACCTTCCAAGTGGGCCCTTGCTCAAAGGAGAGGACAATGAATCCCTTTGTTGAACCCTATATAAAATCTGTTAAAAAACATGTATGTTGTAACAATCTATCTCATTAATGGAAAACTCTCTATAGCTCGTGTCTCTCTCTATTCAATACTAACTAATGGCCAACTTACTACAGGTTGTACAAATCCTATGTATTGGTACTTCTTGAACAAAATGCAAAAGCAAGACAAAGAAGGTGCATTCATCAACTCTGCCTTCCAAGTAAGCCCTTTTCTCAAAGGAGAAGATGATGAATCCCTTTGCTAAACCCTAGCTAAAATCTGTTAAAAAACAAGTCGGTTGTAACAACATATCTCATTAATAGAAAGCTTTTAAAAAATGAATCTCTGCGTTGCTTGTGTCTCTCAGGTTCTATTCAATACTGACTAATGTCCAACTTACTACGAGTTGTATAAATCCTTATATGTATTGGGACTTCTCGGATTCCTCAAAACAACTCCCATGGGATTCCAAGACTCCACACCTAATTCTTCCCCAAGAAAATTAACAGTTTCTTGGTAGATACAAGATCCATTGAAAAGTTGCTAATTAATAGCTCTATTAGCTCCATCCATTAGCGGAAATTTGAGGTCTAAAATGGGCCTCCTAAGGAAAATGATAAAATAATAGTTATTAATTTTGGAGGAAGAATGAAAAAACTACTTTTTTGTTCGTATTTTCGACATATCTCCCTGTGTTTTTACTCAAATTCCGAGTGGGAGAGCTCACTGGATGCAGAATTTAATTCCACATCCAACGAGTACCCACATTGCATACTTTTAACGGACCCTGCTACCCCAAAAACAATAAATTCCTGAAAAAACGTGATGATGACATCATCATCACATTTTTTCAGGCATTTCTTATTTTTGGGGTAGCGGGGTCCGTCAAAAGTATGCAGTATGGGTACTCATTGGATGTGGAATTAAATTATGCATCCAACAAGCTCTCCGGCCTAAACTTTGAGTAAAAACACAGGAAGATATGTCGAAAATACGAACAAAAAAATTAGTTTTCTTTAATGACAAATATGTCAATTCAACCATTATGGTTGACTCATTTTATTGAAATTCTATTGGTTCTTGAATTCCAACTCACAAAATTTATTGTTGGCACGTTTTCTTATAAGGCCCATTTTAGACCCCAAATTTCCTCTAATTATTTACATCTGCTAACTAATAACTCCATTGAAAACACTCACACATCATAGCGTCTCAATAACCTCCAATATGGAAGTCAATCTTTCACTGCCTTGCACAGTCACTCTATGTCCCTTTTGTATCTACAAGACCATGTATGTGTTCAAGTGATGGGTACACATTAAATTCAATTTTTGGATAACCTTACTGGAAACTAGATTCTCAATACTACCTTCGTTGACAATCAAATTGCACCACTTACCTTTTACTTTGCACTTGGTCTTGCATATGCTCTTCCTCTACTCCAATTTACTATTAATATGTGTTTGAGCTATAACAACACTCTTTGAAGCATCAAGTTCTTCCATACTCGGCCTCCATTGGAAAAACTTCTTCCTCAACCACTGACTCTGTTGCTTATACTATATGCCCCCCTGACTCTTGCATGTGCCTTTCATTCAACATATTTGAACACTCATGCTCGGTGTATTTGTCCTCCACATTTGAAATAGGATCCAGTGAATCTCCCATATGTCTCCTCCTCTTGACGAACAATTTTCTCTATCAACATCAAATCCTCTTCTAGAGGACAATACATGGTGCTAGCATTAGTTTCTTCCTCTCTTGGTTGTCCTCTTCCAACCACTTGACTTCTCTTTTCCCTCAAACTATGTTGCTTCCTGTCCAATTTCTCTTCAACCCTTGAGGCTAATTGCTATATCTCAGAGACAAAATTCAGCACAATAAACTCATCTCAAATGGAATACCGTAGTCTATTCACATACCTGGGAATATATTCACATTCTCTTCTCTCTAGCCTAATCTTATAGACTAGTGGTAAAAGACTTCTATTTAGACCTTTATTGGCATCTCCAACTACTTCAAATTTTGCAACATCCTTAGTAAATTCAATGAATAATCCACATGTAAGAGTTTACCTTTTAGCTTTGACACCATCCAGTCCCAATTTCGAATCTTCTATTTTTCTTTCATCTATTGATCCAATGGCCTCTTCACCCACCATAACAATGCATAGCTCTTCAATTTGGTGCATGCAAACCTTACTTTTCATGATCTTCTATCTTCTCAAATTCAAAAAACCTCTCCATCCCCCGATCTAATCTACCAGCTCTTCTGGAATACGTAGGAGTATCCATCCATCCTTGGTCTTCTTTAAGACCTGCAATAGCAAGAATTTTTCTTTCTTTGGTTTCTCTTTGTTGTCGCCTTAAACACACTTGGGGTTTAAGCACAACAGAAATCTTCAGGCTTCTAGGTGTGTCATTGGGGGCAAGTCTCGAGTCAAGTATTGTCACTTGATCATGACTCCTCCATTTATGTGAAACTCCTAACGAAGCCAAGGGGGGTGGTCCCTGAGAAAGAATTAAATAAGTTTCTTGTGTTTTAGTTGTTAATGATAGTTGTGGGCTGCATCAGAGTCTCTGAGAAATGTCTAACACTACCAACAAGGGTGTAGCCTAACCGTATCCCAAGGTCACTATCTAGTGGCTCCCACATCTTTTGAAGAATTTGCACACGATGTCAAATATCGCTACGTCAGATTTTTGAAATGTTTTTGGGAGTTAATTTTATTAATCAATTATTAAGTTAATGTGTGGAAATTATAAAATGTCGCAAATCACATTTTATTGATCGATTATTAAGTTAATGTGTGGAAATTATAAAATGTCGCAAATCACTTTTGATTTCCCAACGACCAGGCAAAGCCCGCAGAGGAAAAGAGCATACACTAGGTTTGCAACGAAGTGTATGTTCCAATTAAAGAAAGCAAAAATGTTGTAATGCAAATAAAATAATGACAAAATGGAACCACAAACTATGTTTCACTTTCTTATCATCCACCAATAATCAGCAAGCCCTTTGCTTGGTAGCGAGAGAATAATTCGTGGTAACAAGTCGGGTTTGAAGTTATTATTTTGTGCTAATATGATATCAACATATATAATTGAAAATTTATTACACTATATAGCCTTTCTAGAAGACAAATTGTGTGCATGTATGTTAGAAAAAAAAACCACAAAGAACATTGTGAATCCTCCCAAGGGGGATGGAGTGTGGGAATTGTGTAGCCCACTTGCTTGCTTTATTATTGAACTTTACAAAGGGATAAAATGATGAAATAAAATGCAGCTTGATCCTTGAAAATTGATTGAAAGGCTTACAAGCTTACTGGAAGAGAAGAGGAATGAAGAAAAGGGATGCAAGAAGGACTTTTTGGTGTCCCGGGTGACCCAAAACTTGGTTTTAAGCAAGATGTCCTTCTCTTTTTCTTAAAACCTGCAAAAAACCAGCGAGCAAAAATGCTAGAATCTCATGAATCGGTCAACGTAATGTACATAATTTTACACTACTCAAAATGCTTAAAAATTATCAAATTTTACTTGAAAAAAGCACTTTGAGAAACTACTTTGGATCTAGTTCAAGATGAAACTTTTTAAAGAGTTCTAGATCTTATACATATGCATAAGTAAAAGTAGATTTTAAATTTCATATTGATGCATCTAACTTTTCTTAAGCATGAAGAACAGGTAACCGAGAAAAAGCTTGAAGTTTTAAAATGGGAGAAAGAAGTCGTCAAGCCCGAGTTTGAATGGTATGAAGGAGGATAAGGATTTGCAAAGCAACACATGTTAGATACAATAAATTTGATGTCATAAAAAGGAAATGGATGCAACCGAACTCCAAGATCCCTTCTACCTAAAGTGATCCTGCAAAAGCTACACAATTCTTCACACAAGCAATGTTAATCAAGTCGATTCTGGCTCAAGCTAATCAATATTAGCTTCATCAGCTTCTTCTTCGTCACTATAGAGTCTAGAAACAACATTACCAAGTCTCGAAGAATCGTACAACACAGGACCCATAAATTTCCAATAATCATCGTCCTCAATAATTCTGCAATTATGTTCCAAGAGATCTAAGATGTCATAAGAAATTGTTGTGTGCTAGAAACGAGAACTCACCCATTCCTTCTTCTCTTCAAATTATTCAACTAGAAATTCTTGGTCTTCATATGTAGGAACACAATCATATTCATCTACATGAGGAACTTCATCTTCGGATGATATGCTTGATACATCATTAATTAGATTTTGAACAATGGCTTTGCCAACTTGATTTTCATTTTGGATTTCTTTATGGAACAAGTTTTTTGCATATTCGACATGAGGCATACATTTATTATGTCGATCTAGATCCCAGTAGCTACAAAATATTTATACCAATTCTGCAAAGGATGATATTGTTCGTTTTTCTAAGCCCACAAACCAAGCAAGATCCTTTCCTCCTAGGTGAAGAGCAAACAATCTCATGTAAACATCTTCTTCTTCTTTAATACCATATTATGAAGCCAGAGTCATAAACCATTCAACATGGTCACCCTTGAAGGATTTACAAAATATCTATGATAGCTCATCTGAATGTCCTGGAAAGTTTGACAAATTAAGAGGAGCAAAATCTATTTCCATTTATGCATCTGTCGAATTATCAGGATCTTTAAATTCAAATGGAATATCCTTATTGATTTCTTCATAAGAAGCATCTTGTTTCAATCTATTTCCCAAGGTCTCTTCCCATATATGGTTGATCATGGCCTTTCTTTCATGTTCATTCATCTCATGATCCCACTCCTGACTGAATGCATGGATCAACTGTTTGAGTGAAGAATGTTTTTTTATGAGGAACTTCCTTCATACCAATTTATGACATTCCAGTTGTCCTCTAAGTTGAGAGATAGAAAAAAGAGCTTCATTTTAATGTCCTCATGTATGATATTGTTTCCTTGGGGAAATTGCAAGAACACTCAGATATGTGTTGCTGCTTGATACTTATATTCATGAAATAATGGAAAAAGTGCCTTGCCATTGTCTTCAATAGCATATTGATGTGGATAGACCAAAATGTGTGAAAAATACAATATATCCATCCACAATTCGTAAGAAGATTCCATGCCATTTGGCTTCTTTCTAGTCATTGTAGAGCACCTCTTTTATTTTCTTCAATGAGAGTTGTCAGGTGAGACCTGCCAAGTTAGACTTAAACAATCTCACTAAAGTACTAAACAAGAACGTACCTGAGAAGATTGTGATTGATGGGATGAGCTCCTTTGTGGAGTCACCAAATAAGCTTGCAGATTAGCCCTTACAAGAAATATATATGCAATCATGTAATCAAGGACTTACCCTAAGACTTACCAAGTGTCTTTTTTTCCAAGGATAAACCACTTCAATCTTTGAAACATCCACGGCAATGGTACTAAAAATGTTATCGGGAAAACTACTAGGGCTAGTGCCTAGTAAGCACATGCAAAGAATTGTAACCCAATGTCACCACGATCACAAATCTTGTCTTCTTTTTTTCCTCAAATTAATTAGTTAAATCCAAACCCTGCTACAATTTTTGCAAGGATCCTTTTGGTAGCAATCTTAGTTTGATCTATGCACACATTAGGAAGAAATGTGATGTCCTAGGTTTTTCTTTGACAATTTAGGGGTATCCAATATATGTGTAAAACATGTGTCAATTTAACATGGTTTTGGGTGGTGAGGCTTATCCAATATCATTTACAATGGTGTTCCTTCACATTCTCTCTCACAACTCACCAATCAATTGTCACTTTGAATAATCTAGTAATTATTTTCTTCTCTTGGCCTCTTTAGGTGAACAATGAAAAAGCTATACCATTTACACATTCTCTCCCTTTTATAGGGCGATGTTTACATTTTCTAGGGACCTCACCATCCTAGTGCATCAAAAAAGTTCCAATTTTAGTTTCTTTCAAACATTGGCATTATCAATATTTTCAACCTCACCATTACGCCTACACGGTCAAAATTTGCTCATTTTTCCTTCTTATTCTCCTTTTTAATTGTCGATTTTGTTAAGCACCTATCATCCTAACAATCCTTCAAGAACCTAATTTCCCTTCAAAATGAACCATGGACCATTTTTTATCCTTCAAGTTCTTTTTTTTTCTTAAGGAAACCCAAAGGATGCTTCCCCGCGTCCATAGATAGCATCCCTAATAAACTCATTGACATAGATTCAGTGCACCTAACCTAAGCTTGATTTGAACTATGCACATGCCAACATGAAACCTATCTTCCTAGTTGCATAGGCATATTTGATTTTTTTTTTTATTTCTTTTTACTTCTTGTCCCTTGTCCATGCTCCTTTCAACCCTACTCTTCCTAGGGGAAGTTTCCTCTCAACCTTCTTCCTCCCAAGATAGGTCCATTCTCAACCATGTTTCTTCTCAAAAAATATTCTTCTAAACATTGTTCCTCATGGTAAAAGATTCTTCTCAAACATCTTCCTCCAAGGATAGGCTCATGTCTGCTTCCTCCTATGTAAAGATTGTTGGGACTTTTGTTGTTCAAAGCATTCGGGAGGCATAGGATTGTATGACCCTCAGGAAGGGGTATAGGAGATTTAATGTATATGTAATATGGGTTAGCCTAATAAAGGGTTCGTGTTTGTAATGAGCGAGAATAGGTATATATAGAGGTCAATATAGTCATTATGGAGACATCAACATATGGTTTATATTTGCGTGTGCATTTAGGTTATTTGGAGGTAATTTTACTATTATGAGTTATTGTGTAACTCTTATCTATTATCCTTTTGGGAGTTGTGTTCTGTGTTCACATTTGATGTACATTACATGTATTTTGGTTTATTATGTTATCTTAAATATTTGGTACATAACATTTGGTATTATAGCATACAATTCTTGGTTTTGCTCTTTTTCAAACAAGCCATCTTACCATTCTCACTACAAGTTTTATTGTGATATTCGAAATGTGTGGGACTTGTGGGCATTAAAATAGAGTATATCAAGTTATATCCAGTCTAAATTTCATAACTAATTCACTATATTTTTAGAGTACAACCTTAGGGTTCTTTTCAGTGCTGAAATCATTCTAAAAAATAATGTATACTTGGTAAAACAATGGCATCTAAAGCTAGTGAGGTCAAATTGAGTTCTTGCTTATGGGGAATAGAAAGAAGATAAATTTGGTTGTCTTCAGTACACATTTTAGACTCGGAGATGAAAAAATAGATGCATCATATACCATACGAATACAACCTACTAAATGGTGCCAAAATCATCAAGTTTTGGGAAAGTTGCCATAAATATTTCTTAGCACATTAAAATTTAGTAGGATCCATGGCATTGCAAAGAAGACCTATGGCATGTTTGTTAAATAATGAAATTTTAAATTCAAGTTGTAGAATATTTGGAGTTACATCAACTATAGGATCGGCATGTAGGACAATCCCCAAATTAGGGCTTAACAAGCTATGCAAAGCAAAACATTTTATTGGGAAGTATGACTGAGATGGTTCAACAACCATTAAAAAGAGGAAATATAGGAAAATATATTGGTAATTTTGGTTTCATTAATTGGATAAATATTGAAGGTTGGGGGAATAAGAATCTAGGGTTTTGGGTAAACCCCAAATAATAACCAATGGTAGTACTTAGCTTTGAAGGACATGAAAATGGAATTGATCATAAGGAATAGTTGAGGATTGCAATATATATATATATATGTGTGTGTGTGTGTGTGTGTGTGTGTGTGTCCATTGGGCATAGCTCGGGTGGTTGGGAGATTTGGTTATTGCGCTCCCCACTTGGGTTCGAATCTCGTCGGGGACATTTTCTCCTTGAGAGCCCTTGTATGTAATGAAATATTAGGCTAGTGAGTTGTTTATCGTGATTGGCCCTCTCAAGGGTTGTTGTTTCCCAAGTTCATGTATACTTTCCAAGTGAGTATAAGATATTTTCCCAAGTGGAAGTAGCCATGCTGTAAAATTGGGTTTCCATGGTGAACCACTTTTTGTATATATATATATTGATTTTAATGCAATTGGAAGCCATTGTCTAGTGGAAAAAAATTGATTTGAATGCCATATTACATTGCAATTATGAAGTATTTGAAGAATTATTCCCAAATAAATGAATAAAGCAAATGAATTCAAAGGATATGCAAAAAAGTTAATTAATATGACTTGAAGGAAGCAACGGAAGAAATTAGGAAAAACTATGACCAATTTCTTAAGTTCCAAGCCTTTATTGAAGCACTTAATAAGGAGTTTCATGAATTAAAACAAGAAAATATTAGCAAAGGAAAGTGGGAAAATGATCGATCAAGGGAAGAATTGAGAAAGAAGTATGAAGAAATCAAAAGGTTGCATAAACATAACCAAAACCCTCTTAACAATGTTCTGAAATGAAAAAACAACTATAAGAGTTTGAATCAAAGAATAAGGAGGAAGATACTACTAGAAAAGTTGAAGTGAATACTATTATAAGACTTGAAGAGGAAATTTGCAAGAAGTTTGAAGAATCCCTAAATATTGATTGGGTGAAATTAGAAATGCACTTTATAATTGAAGGGTGTAAGAATATGATAGATGGGTCAATTGGGTCTAGCTCGGAAAAAGTGGGAAGGAGTGTTATCCTTGCTAGCCAAGTTCAATTCTCACAAGTGTCATGTTGACTTCTTAAATGAGTATATTGTTGACAAAGCCTCAGGCTTGTGCAAAATCTAGTTTACATTAGGCATCATCCTTGTAATAAGGGGAAGTTCCTAACAAGTTTCCATCGGATATGTATTTCATTAATAAAAATAAAAATAATAAATAAAAGAATTTGATAGATGGCATCATATTGCAACTTCAAAACGAGCAGGAATACAAGATTCAAGAAGGTTACCATAATATCCAAGCTGAGGATATACATGTCAAATGTGATGGTATCATCTCAAAGGCCATAGAAATAAAAGACCAAGCACAAAGGGTAGAGCATGCAATTGTCTCTAAAAATAAAGTTGATATAATTCTTGGGGATGTATATATGGGATTTAATGTATATGTAATAAGGGTCAATGTATTAAATAACCCAAAATTTGTGAAATGAGTGAGAATAGGTATATGTAGAGATCAATATAGTCATTGTGGAGATATGAACATATGGTTTAGATATGCGAATATATTATGGCTATTTGAAGAAGGTTCTCCTATTCTATAAGGTGATATTGTGTAATTCCTTTATATTATCCCTTTGAGAGTTGTGCTCTGCATTTACATTTGGTGTATATTGTATGTATTCTAATTTATTATGTTATGTTGAATATTAAGTGCATAACATGGGAGACCATTAAACCCTTTCTCTCTTGGAAGGTGCTGTCCATTAATATTTGGCTTGGTAATCAATGGTCATTGTCTTTGGCGTTTGCATCTAATTATATTTCAAGGGAATCCTTTAGCTAAGTCTCATTGGTTCTAGAACCTAAGTCTCTCTAGGCATGGTGTTTGTTTTATGAGAATTTTGGCAATGTTTCTAGATCTTGGATTCGCTATGCTAAGGTCAAGATGAAATTTCCTTAGTCAATGTTGATAAATTCATTTTGGATCACATTCAAAAGCTCATTCCGTAAGACCTAGTGTTAAATATTGGCCTCTTAATGACTGGATACTAATGGATAAATTGAAATTTTGGAAAGGCCACAACCTTCTCCAAATATAAGTTGACCATGGGGTACAATGGCTCTTCTCCAATCCCTTCCTTGAAGGTTGACTTAATAATCTTTGGTTGTTGAGATCAAGCCAAAAAACGTGTCTATTCAAACTTCATAGTATTTGGAGGTCGGTTCTAGAACGTACAAAATATTATTTGCCTAGTGTTTAGCTATGGGATGTTTCATGTTAGATAAGAAATAAACTTACCTAGGTGTGTCCAACCTGCATTGTCCCCAATGTGAGTGAGCCAAAACCCCTAAACATACGTGTTTTTTTTCCCTCTTGCTAAGGTTCACTATGCCCAAGTTGAATCTTTATGCATATAGTATCACTTTGCCTTTATTTCATGGTGGGATGCCTTATTAGGAGATCGTTTTCCTTAAATGCTAGGAAATTCAAGTCTGCCTAGGTGATTATTAGAGTTAAGATCCTCTTTTGATCTTGGAAGACGACAAATGATGGTTTGTTTAATATAGATGTCTCTTCACACAACTTGTCTTCACATAATAACACATTGATATGTTCGAGTATGTTAATGTAAATCACAATACAAATGTGTAAAGTGTACCTTGAAATGGAGCATCTACAATAGTGGTTGGAGTATTGGCATAGGACCCCATGCACCATGACTAGAGTGACGCCTAGCCCACTTAGCCTAGCTGGCTCATTTTAGGCCCTCATGTCCCACCTAGCCTCCCAAAGAAACCTCAATATATAGGGTCTCATCATAGTAGGCCTCACCACCTAGTGAGTGAATAAGTGTGAGAGAGGCATGAGCACAACTGAAGTTGGCCCCCAATCCCACATCACGATGACAAATAGTTATTGACTCTTCTTCTCACCATTTCAAACAGCCCCTAGCCCTTAGAGCCTTATGTTGATGGATGGGATCCAACATAGCCTACAAATGTCCATCCTCTTGCCTTTGCTTGTGGCCCTACCCCAAAACCATGGTCAACCTCTTCATGACACCAGCATGGTTACTAGTTAGTTTTATTTGCCATTGAGATACCCTTTGTTGGCTAAGTAATTTTAGGCATCAAGTTGTGGACTCTATGATAGCCTGGAGTGCTTTGGTAAAATCCAGTGCACATTTCTTAAGTTATGGACTTGCATGTGGAGGTTGCTTTCGTGGGGCACAATTTTTGTATAAGTCCCTATATATACTGCCTTTATTAATAGTTAATGGAAGCTTTATTTAAATTTTTTTTTTAAAAAGCATTCCAAAGGTCAAAATCAAGGTACTAGATTGCTTGAAAATGTTATGAACCAAATACCAAGTAAAACATGATAAGTTAGATACACACAATATGCTCATAGAGCATAGCTCCCAAGAGTATTATTAATTTTAAGTTACACAATAACTCCAAAGATATTATAACTCATCATCAACCCAAATACATCCAAATGAAATGATCATATCACAATGTGTATAATAATGAGTCTACTGACCTCTATGTGTGTGTGTGTGTGTGGTTCTTATTCATTGCTCCTATAAGACCACTATCATGAATGCTACTATTTACATATACATGTGACACCTTATATATCCCATCAATGCCATATGATTTTTTAGGCCAAATGTACTAATGATAGTCCTTCATTTTCAATCGCAAACACAACCATCTCATGCTCTCTTACGCAAGATGTCCTCACTCTTCCTCAGAGTGCATCTATCAATTTTATTTCATTGTTTGTTTGTCAATCTAAGATGGCCCTGATCAACGTTCTCACAACATTCATGTAATATTCTATGAACACACAAGTACATGACGCTTTGTATCTTCTCTCCTTGCAATGAGCTCGGACCTTCAAAATTAATGAAAGCAATGCCCATTTGTTTACTTCCATGTCTAGTTTCCCTTACCTTAGTGCTACAACAATCATGATGCTTGAATTTTTCAGGGCACGATGCTTGTCAACAAGCCACCTAAACAATTCAACATGCACCCTGCAACCCTTTTTGGGCAGATAACATAGCTTTAAAGGCTTGCACCCAAACATTGTCTTTTGTGGACAATGTCAAACACACACTCTTTACTCCAAAAGCCTATATTGGCATCCCTCTGCAGATAAATACTCCACAAGCTAAGTATGAAATATATTCTAGTGCAATTTCAAGATAATAATAAACAATATACACAATGCAATCGAGAGAACATACAATACTATAAATGAGCATAAACCCTACCTATATTTATAAAATATAAAGGTACACCAAAACCTAAAGACAAGTACGTAAACGATGTGTATGCTACTAAAAATTGATGACAAGTACCATTGGTAACCTAAACCCATAAGAAACACTTACCTCTAAACATTACTATACTAAACCATAACCAACACAAGGTTATTACCATATATTTTATCATTGACTGCGTAATCCTTGACCCTTCTTATTAATATCATTGAGTCTGTAATCCTTTACCTTTACTAAGTTGTAAATATTATGTATAGTATCTTTGATTCATTTCCCTAAATCCAAAACGATTTTTTAAAATAACAAACATGCAAATTTTGTGAATGGTTGTTTAACCATAAATAAAATAGTGCTAAAGTGCATGATTCATCTCAAGTTTTCATCGATTGGTATTGAAATATAAGAATGCTTTGCATAGACTTCCTTATATGACTGGTCATTGTTATGGTGGTTTATAGTGTTAGTGTTATGGTGATTAATTTTATCTCGGTGACATTTGTAATCTTTTAGTGGTTGTTATATGGTTTTATTTTATCTTGGTGACATTTGTAATCTTTTTAGTGGTTGTTATATGGTTTTGTTGTGTTACATTAAATAGTGCCAAAAGTGTATGATTCATTTCGATTGGTATTGAAATATAATGAATGCTTTGCAAAGACTTTTTTATATGACTTGCCATTGTGGTGGTTGATCGTGTTAGTGTTATGGTAATTAATTTTTATCTTGGCCACATTTGTAATGTTTTAATGGTTGTTATATGGGTTTGTTGTTTTATATTATTGTCTTTATTGTATAAGGGTGAGTTTATTTGTTTTTATTACGTAATTTGTGATCGATGAATGTTGATAGACAAATTAATTAGTTATACAAACAAATCTAATAAAATAATTAAATGCTTGAAAGTGTCCTAACGAATCCAATGACTAAAATATTGAGGCTTCTTTCAACCTTTTCTATTGAAAGCCAATCTAATGACTATAAAAATCAAGTCATTGCTTCCTCAGGATGTATGCCCTGCCACAAATGGAAACTTTTGGCCTTGGGTTTGCTGCTACAAGAGAGAATATCAAACCCATATCATTTTTAACAAAATTTGCATATATGGGGGTAGTAGTGAATATGCAGGCTAGTTACTGTAGGAATTTTAGTGGGTATAAAAATAGAACTATATAAAAGACTTAAGCATAGTCATCTCTGCTAAACTATAGCTAGACTGCTGACTGAACTGTGCAAAGATGAATATACATTATCTTCCTAGCAAAGGCACATAACAGAGGCACTCATTAGCTCTGCCAATCACCTGTGAGAAAAGTATATCTAGGATATATTTTGATCTGTAGAACCATTAGAACAAATTCCCATCTTACCAAATGAAGGGATATGGTGTTTACAACAGTCCCAGAGACTGAAATAATAATAAGTAACCAACTTTATTTCTCTTTTCTTAAGTCCCCTATACTGTCTCACCCTTTGGTCTTCGGGATTGAATCTTGTCTAGAAAAAGGTGCTGTTTACAAAGACTTCTATCATGTCTTTCAGATAAGCTAAATGTAACAGATCACTGCTAGGGAAAACTAGAAGCTCTATTTGAAATGTGAAGCAGTGGCTCTGATAGGAAACATTAATAGGCTGTTTAGTCACCTATCTCACCTGTCTTTATTATGTTCATTTTTTAGCTCGTATAAATTCCCTTCAGTACAGGCCAACATAACAATTCCCCACAGGGGTGCAGAATTACAAATTGTCAAAAAAATTATGCTGCCATACACATGTAAGGAGCTGGGAAAAACAGCCCAAAAAATTGGACACCTTCCTGTTTAGAAAAGCACTTTTCAGCAACTAGCAGAGGAGATGGGCTAGTTTTAGCAGCTGGAGTTTTGGCATCTTGAATTAACACTTGAATTGCTGCAATTATTTTTAACAAACCATCGTCTCCTACAATTTCTCTTACAGAAAAGTGCATCAGAGAATTATTCTTAGCAGTCAAATACTTGGAATCTGCGAGCTATGGAACAGTTCATGATAGTAGCTTCGGTCATGAGAGCACGAGATAAGAGTGAATACTAAATAGAAGACCCCTACTGATGCAACCACACTTCAGAGCCTGTATAAACTATATTGCAAAGGAAGCTCCCGTCCTGGAACAAAGAGAAACCAACTAACCCCCTACAGAGGCATTCCACTGGCCACCTATTCCTCCCAATTCTGTACAACATGCCTTGGTCACCAAGACCTCTCTGAGTGATTGTGATGGACTAACCATGATAATCTAAAATCGAAAGCAAACAGTGTACTGATCTAAAATTTGTAAGCAGCCAGTGTGGACCTTTTAAACCATAGTGAGAAGGTGGGTTCCTAATTAGCATAGAGTTACATTTGAACCTTGAGATTTGCCAGTTCAAAATAAAAAACTGTAAAACATGTAAGGCTAGTTCCATAATCTCTTAATATGTCCCTCTATTCAGTCAGTTTTTCTTGGTTGTTTCACTATACTATTTTGTATTTAGGACACTAAACTGAGCCACAATGAATTATCTGTCGAAGCCTTATCGAATTGTCCTTGTAAGGCTGGTAATATGTAAAAGTGAAAATCAATCTATACATAAGCTTTTATCTGAAATTCAAAACAAGGTATAGGAAAAAGACAGAAGACAAATGGTGTTTGGTAATTGCCCTGTAATAAATCCTTGAAAAAAGACCAAAGCCTTAAATAACTCAAGGATTAAAGCTCTTTAGGTTGCACTGTAAACCTGTTTTAAGTACAAATGAATAGAATCCAAATGAATTCAGAAAGAAAGAGAACAAAAAATATTTTTGCTTCCTCTCAAATCAGTTATCTTCTCTATATGTGACGTTTCTCTTTAAAACAAAAGTCCTTCAAAGAATATCAACAAGTGCTCATGTTGCAACCGCTAACCCCTGTTTAATAAGGCGATTGCTGGTGCCTGATTTCCAATGCCAACAGATGATAGTTTGTCCGCCTCTTACGAAATCCATCATCCTCCTGGGACTTGGAAATCAATTGTCTTCATCTTTAAACCATATGTGAATTTCACTACCCAAGTATCTCAACCAGATTGTGGAAATTAAATCTTCTCCTTTCTTGAATTTTGTGGCCATCCTCTCGAGATCGGGCAAGTCCTTTTTGTATAGAGCACTGGGATGTTTGAAGCCCTGCTGGATACCAAAATTGCTGCATTTAAAGAGAACCAGGGGCAAGGGAAAAGAATCAAAACTGGTTGCAAGCATCACATTTCTAAGCACCACTCAATTCTCCAAGTCTGGCCCTTCTTTCTGGTGGATGCACTGGTAGGTCATCAAGGTCCTCGGACATAGACTTTCTTTTATTCGAAGCAGGCTGCTGCTGTTCCTTTGTAAGACCTTTGATAATGTGACCTTTAAATCGTTCTACATCCGCT
The DNA here is from genome assembly GCA_001517045.1 of Pseudotsuga menziesii. NCBI lineage: Eukaryota > Viridiplantae > Streptophyta > Pinopsida > Pinales > Pinaceae > Pseudotsuga > Pseudotsuga menziesii. The sequence goes on from LPNX010497949.1 coordinate 664,932, forward strand.
AACTTCACAGGCTTTAGTATAAACTCCTCTGCACCTTCTTCTAAACATCTGCGTGTATCATTTTCGGAATCAGAGTCCAAGTCCAAAACAGTCCATAGAACCTGAGGAACATTCACCTATCAAGACTCAAGCACCAGTATTGACCCCTTACCTGTTGATCCGAGGAACGACATTTTCAGAAGACATTATCACAACAGGAATCTCCTTCAATTTTTTTGATTCCTGAAAAAATTTACAGGGAAATTCAGCAATTTTATCTCAACAGAAAACAATTTCCCTGATAGAAGAACAAAGGATGTTTCCTTTTCGTCACTGGCAAGGAAATCACAGGATACCTTGATTCTTTTGAGCAAGTCATAGCCCGTCATCCCAGGCATGCAATAATCGGTGATGATCATATTCACATTGAGGTTCTACATCAAAAAAGAGATTTCAACCAAATAAGGTCTCAAAGAATTAATGCCTTATATGAGTCCTTTATAACCAGGTCTCAATTCAAGATAACCTTAACAGCAATCATTGCTGACTTCAAATGGGCAGTGGGATCCACCAAAAAACTCAGAAATGCCAAAATAATAAGTATTCTTTTAGGAGAGAAAGAAAGGTCAGTTTGCATACATCAAGATCTACAGAGTTGTGATCTTCATCCAGGCCAAGAAACTCCAGAGCTCTTCTTCCACTATCCACGGTGGTCACTGCAATATGTTGGAAACAAAACAGTCAAACAAACTATTCCCACAAATCTCAAAGCCTAATGTATAATTAGGCACCTCCATCAGATGCATACCCAAATAAAGCAGACATATAAGGTTCATCCCTTCTTCCTTTTAACACACACATCCCTCATTCTGGAGGTAGCAATCCACAGCATGTTATTGAACTGGTAAGAAACACACCATGAAAAGGTGCATGTCTGCCAGCCAGGACAGGTTAAAGGTGCCCATCTTGAAATGGTCATGTAGGTTAGTGATAAAGCACAGATCAGTTAGACGAATTACTACCATAAAATTACAAATCAAATCGACCTAATAATAGATCATCTGCCTTCACCAGATGCATATCCAAATAAAGCAGACACATAAAGTTCATTCCCTTTTCCTGCCAAGACCGTTGGAGGTTGCAATCCACACCTTGTTATCAAACAGGTAAGGATGCCAGTCATAAAAGGGGAAAACCCACCAGCCAGATGGGGGCGCATTAAGGGTTCCCGTCATGAAATGGGCAGATAGCTGACTGGTAGAGCTGCCTGCTTAAGGGTGACCATCATGAATTGGGCATGTAGCTCAGTGGTAGACCAGCACCCTGGGCAGGGCAGGTCAAGGGTGCTTGCCATGAAATGGGCATATAACTCACTGGAAGTACAGCCTGCAGACAGTGGGGGGGGCGAGTCAAGGTTGCTTGTCATGAAATGGGCATATAGGTCAGTGATATAACAGCCCTGCTCCCAGGGCTGCAGGATTCCAGTCATGAAATGAGCATGTATCACAGTAATAGAGCAGCCCACTTGCCAGGGGCAGGTCAAGTGTGTCCATCATCAAATGGGCACGTAGCTGAGTGATAGAGCAACCCACTAGCGCTCAGGGACAAATCCTAGCCTGTCCAATTTTCAACACTTCCTGTACTTTGGATGCTAATGACAGGCACCATTAATCTTTTATGGGAATCCATATCCATACAAGGCCTAACCAACCAAATATCATAAAACTGACATGAACCCCAAGAAAAAACCAAATTCCATAATTTCCAAGTACCTTTGTAAGCAGAAATCTTGAACTAACCAACCCAATATCACAAAACTGGTATGAACCCCAAAGTAATTCAAACTCCACAATTTCCAAAGTACCTTTGTAAGCAGAAATCTTGAGCAGCCTCTCGATGACTTTCCGATCCACAATGCTATCATCCACAGCAAGAACATGAAATTGGGACGAAGGAACAGGCCCCTCAGATCCCTCGCTTGAACTACTGCCCCTTTCTGCTTCTAAAGCCCTCTGCAAGAGAACTCCTCCATCTCTGCCCATTTCCAAAAAATTTACTCCCAAAAACACCTCCGTTCTCCCTGTTTCTTTTTCCCTCTGAAACCCAAACCAACCTAATCACATCGAAAGCAGCTCCTCCCTTATAAGACCCCCCCCCCAATTGGAGGGCGAAAATTTCAAGACCCAAGAAACGCACGAACCAGATTTTGCAGCACCCAGATATTATCTGATGGATTGACGACGTTACAAATCTGAGAGAGAGGGCAACAAAGAACGCTCGCAAGTCGAAATCTGAAATCCGGGTGGGAGCAGATATTTCGGGATGGGTAGCTCGTATGGTGGAAAATCTGTCGGAAAATCCTTTTTCCCTGAGTTGCCCACTAAGCGCTCATCATTAATATTATTTCTATCACACACGCTTCCCAAATATTGTTGTTATTTACAGACACTCCCTCAATAATCAATTAACAATCATCGTATCATCTTCGATTCTTCCCATTGCCGGGCAGCGAGACGCAACGTGCGCTGCATGGTTAACCGAGCTACTATAATAATAATAATCAACCCCCCAAGCCCAAACGCCCCAAGGCGCAGGGATTCTTCGGATTTGCTCCAGATTCTGCCACCAATAACCGGCCTCGCCCACTCATGGGAATGCCACAAGATACGCAAGATCATCGAATCGGATGACCTCTTGGATTTTGGGTTCTTTAATCAGAAATTGAATTGTCAATCTATGACGGAATCCCGTCAACCCAACTCACAATCAGCCCCGCACAAGGTCATTAAATGCAGGATCGATTCTTGACGGGCAGGGGGACAAAATTACTGCCGTGAACTATCTTCAAAAGTTGATCTGAAAGGTCTTAACCTAATCAACTAAAAAGTTGGTTTTTTACCAGTCAACTTCCTAGGGTTCTCATCCACAATCGAATAATTATTATTTTTATATATAAAATAAGATATGGGTGAGGGTAAATGATAATTACCTGGCAAAAAGTAATTAATTCTATGATGAGGGTGTATCGATAGACATCTACTCCTTGTTCTCTATCCATCTCATGAATATGTATATATACCAATGCATATATCAATATGCATGCATGTAGATTATATGCATGTATAATGTTTTGATTTTTTTTTTAACATAAATTGTGAATATATTATATTAAATAAAAGGATGTGGTTAGCCACGTATACAAAAATAGCAAGGATGTGGTTGGCAGAGCATACAAAATTATACCTGCTACTTCTCTTTTATGTCTTTGGAAGGTTGCACCACCGAGGCTTCCTCCATTGCTTGATCTCTAGAAGGATAATCATGCATATGGTTGCTTTGGTTCATGTTCACAAGCTTACGCAGGTCGTCCTTCATGTAGCCCATTGTACCCATTAAATCATACAAATCACGATGATTATCCTCAATCTGGGTGTCTTGGTTTTCTATATGTCTAACCATCCAATCAGTTGTTCGACTGCCTTCTATGATGCTTCTGTTGACGATGTCATAGAGCCACCTGAGATGCTTCTTGATGTCCTTGAGCAAGTTTTGGATATCCTCAAGTGTAGCTTCTGTATCCGCCATGTCGTGATAGAGAGGAGACAAAGCTAATGCAACTTGACCTTTTGCTAGATGCATGAGGGATAGGCCTGTGAGACTGAGACCCTTCGATGAGGGGGGATTGTACCCAATTCTACACCGAACCAAATCTTTGTGCTGGGGGGAGAAGAGATAGTTCTAGAATTCCCGGGCGTAGCTTGAGGTGACCTTTGCACTGAGACACGACCTCTGTCTCTGTTGGAGTTCCACTCTTCAAATTCGCCAGAACCCGCTAAATCTTTGTCTTGTTCAATGCCAAGAACAAAGCTTTCGTGAACCTTCTCAGAAATGACAGAGATGTTACCAGCTCTTGAAGGAGTGAAAATGAAACAAGCATTGGGGTTTGAATGAGTGATGAGAGGTTTCATTGGGAAGACGAGCTCGACTCATGTGAAAAATCCTATCCTTATGCCCTGTCCTGACTTAGTCTTTAAAGCCTTCACATGGCCTTTGCCTTGGTGAACGTGAGCCAGCTGGCAGAGAAACTTAATGCATTTGTCGGGATCCAATTGAGGAAATTTTCCTCCCCCATACGTGTCTTGATGTTGGAGAGGGTGAAGCTATTGCCAAGGAAGGCCCCCCATAGCATCCTTTTGTTGGTTATGAGCTTAGGGTACATAACAACATTTGTTGGTGGTGTCCATCACATTGCTAGTCCCCATTTTGAGTTTGGCTGCTAGGTTCTCCAACTTATCTGCCTCAGAGTTATGCCCTCGAAGAATATGAAAGTAGGAGACTTGAATTGGAGTAGTGACCTGACAAATATGGTCATATATTCTTTTTGTTTTGATGACACCTTTGCTAAAGCCATTATTCATTTTGTGAATTACTTGCTTAGAGTCTCCTAGAAAAATGATTTCATAAATGTTGAGTTTCTTTGTTAGGTTCACTTCGAAGAAAAGCGCAAGCCATTCTGCCTCATTATTGGTTTTTTGTCCAAGTCCCCAAGCAAAAGAAGACACTATATTTCCATCGGGATCAAAGATGATCCCACACGCACCTGCCAGCCCTGGATGTATAATGTATAGACTATAGTATATTATTATTATTATTTTGATATGTGTATCAATGCATATGTTTATATCAATCAATGTATATGTATATAGGTTAGTGTATATATTAATCTATAAATATATAAGCACAACATTGTGTGTGTGTGAGAGAGAGAGAGATTAATATGCATTTGTAAATATTTTACTTTGGGGGAATATGAATATATGGCATAGGGTATATGTATAGTGGAATGGATCTGAAAAGATCACCATAATAACCTCTTAGAACTTTAGTTCAATATTAATTAGTCTGGCTTATTCTGTGCCAAGGGGAGCTCTCTAAAGTCTAATTGTCGTAGCTTGTGTGGTTGGGAGGAATGATTGTTACCCTCCTCACCGTGTTTCAGTTCTTGTAAGTCACATGATGTTCTTGTTGAGCCCCTATGTATTGACTATGTAATAGTTTGACTAGACATGTGACTCTAGCCATACCTTGATTCCTCGAAATAGTAGGTCTTGGTGTTTCGCAGTGGATCGTTATAGCATGCTCAAAATATGGATTTTATTGGAATTCTAATTATATATGGATTTTTTATCAAATTCTTATCGAAGTAGAGGGTATTTATTGTGACAACATTATCTTGATTTAAATAAAGGGTGCTTAAATGGCCTTGAATATTAGTAAGCTTTCAAAATCAATTCAAACAAAAATTATATTTTGACCATGGTCAAAGATCTTTCCATGGTGTAACTTTCCAATTGGATTTTGGCCCTCTTAAATCTACCCAAAACTATAAAAATCTCATCAAATGCATAGATCAATCGAACTTTCATTCGTTTAATCTTGAGCATTGTCTAATCTAGTAGCAAATTTCCCCTATGCTATTGGAATTACTTTGATCAAAATTTTGACAACTTGGGTTGATTCAATTGCATAAAATCCCTAAGGGGGTTGTTCCACCATGCTAAAAAATGGATCATGGTGGAACTTTGATCATACCTAAAATTTATGTGGAATTATAAGATTTGTGATTAGAAAGTGGATCCTTTTGTGAAAAGATTAGCACTTATTCCAGATAAGGGACACTCAAACAACCTCATTTTTCGTTGAGCTTTCAAATTCAATTTAACCAAAAAAAAATGGATGACGGTGATATTTTTATGAGTTCTTTCCATGGTGGTACTTTCCCAAGGATTTTGGCTCTTTTTGAACTAACCCAAAACCATAAAACCCCAACGAACGAATAGATCCATTAAAATTCGATGAAAATAGGGTGTTTTGAGTGCCCCTTATCCTACTCTTAGAATCAATGCCCCATATGAATGAATTAATGCTCCATATTAGTTTGGTAAAATTTGGTAACTTGTAAATATAGTCAAATTTGATAACTTATAATTATGGTTAGGGTTTTGGTTTATTAGAGATACATCTAAATATTTGATGATTTGGCCGAGAGGGGCAGCTTTTCCCCACAATCCGATGATTTTTATTTTGCAAAAGCTGAATTTAATTGTGTTTTAGTGGCGATTTTGATGATAGAAACAAATTCAACACCATCAACAACCCTTAGGACACCCTAATTTTCAGAGTTTGATAGTTGTAACTAGCAATTTAAAAAATTTCTATCGAAACTTTTCAAAATCATGTCGAAAAATCAAATATTTCCATTCAAATCATCGAATTTTTATACTACGCGGTTTATTAGTGTGTGGAGGCTCTTAACCAAAGCAATGAACAAAATCTTGATTTTGAGTAATGGGCCCTTGCATAATAAAAATCTTGTGTGGACATTAATTTTGTTGTTAGCAGTCAACATATTTGAAGATCATGCAACTTTCTTTAAGATTTTCTATCGTACTTGTTTTGGTATTTTTATTTTCACTATGTTCAAATATGAAAATAACATCATTGTCATTGTATTTTAATACCTTATTGAATTACAAGTGAGATCTTGATTAACTCTTCTAATGAAAGGTTTGTCTTGGAAACTTTTATTTCCACTATGTTCAAATATAAAAATAACATCATTGTCTTTATACATTACTAACCTTATTGAACTACAAGTGAGATCTTGATTAACTCCTCTAGTGAAAGGTTGTCCTAACCTTACTGTATAATATTATTACACTAATGAATAAGGTCTTAATTAACTCTTCTAATGAAATATTAGTGTTCAAAGGTCAACCCAAATGGGGCTTCCACTCAAGGCAGATGTATACCCTTCTAACCTTATCACGGCGGGTCCATGTCTCATTAGAGATTTGAATCGTGGTGGGGACAGTGTGAAACTTACCTCCTTATCAATTGAGTTGCTAACCTCTCAATAAAATTAAGGGCTTGCGTCGACCTTAATTTTGTTTTTAGTTGTTAGCATAAGTGTAAGTGTTCCCAATGTGGTGGAGATTAATGTTAGAATCTTATTGTGTTAACAAGTAAGACTTAGATCTCCCGGATGCGGGTGATATTTCAGGCGACAGCTGTGCCTCTTTTCGTCCATCGCAAAGAGCACATGTCACCCTCCTTGTGCCCATCATTGACACCCATCGCAACAGCTCACCACTCCATAACATTCAAATCTCTTTGCGCGTGGGAGAAGCTCCCTCTGTCACTTTGGCTCATGCGACTCGGGCTGGCGAAGGTCCGTCCTCCTAGGTGCTTTCATGGCTCTGCTTCGAACGTTAATGCTTGCAGGTACTTCGAATGACAGGCATCTAGTTCTGAACGATTTCGAGATTTATGGCTTGGCTAGAAGCACTGTCGAGCTTGCTGTGCATTGGGAGGTTCTCTGTGTATTTGTATCTTTGCGCTATCGGTTCATTGCAGGAAAGAACGTTCCCCTGCGAATTGGCTTCAGGCTCAAGTTGGCCGCCATGTCCCGGCAGAGAAGAACTCCTAAAAGAGCTAGCTCCGGGCGAGGCAAAGCCCAGCGGGGCTGTAGTGCTCAGACCCTGGTGGATTACAAACCCCACATCTCTCCGCGCGTCCATGTTTTAGTTGAAGCCTGGGAGACTTGGGTCCTCAACCAGAAGTTCTCAATTGGTGAGGATGGTAGCCAAATTAATAATTATTGGATGATGAAGAACATACTCTACAACCTGGCGGAGGATATGATCAGCAAGTGGTCTGACGCGCGGGTTGTTGTTCATACCATGAAAACTAAAATAACAGAGATTGAAGCTCAGCTTACGGCTATGGACAATTCCTTTTCTTGGAAAGGCATGGCTGGCATCTCTAGTCTGAGCGGGATGAAGGCTGGGGGTCGTGTACAGGGTGGTGGTTCTACTGGCAGTGAATCTGGAGGTCGAGCTCTTACCAGTCTCGGTGGTAGCGGTAGTGCAACCAGTTGCTCAACCGAAGTTCCTCGCGTCAAGCCCTTTCCGGTCCCCTCTACAGTTGAGCCTCTCTTCAAGTGTCTGAAGGAAATGTTGGCCCAACACTCTGAGCAACAGCATATGCTTTCTCTGGCCTCGAATGTTGCTACCAACTCGCCTACTTTTTCGCAGGAAGAAAGATGGGCCTCCCCATCACTGAAGAAACTCCTCCAACTTAATGGATGTGTCACCCAGGTTTTTTGGTCAAGACAATAGTGGTTTTGGTCTGTTTTTAATTATATATCATGTAACTGTTTGTTTTTATGTCTGCTATGGAAATCTTTCTCTACGCTCAAGTATATGAGCCTGTCAGTTTTATGATGGATTACTGTAATTATGTCTCATTCAATGGGCATCGAGCCCATACTCACAACCATGGACATCTTAGACGTAAATACTGTTAGAGGGTCTTTATTTTTTTAGAGGCTCTGGAGGGGGCTTTACCTCCTTAAACCTCAGGTAGCCAAGTCAAACTATGTATTTTTTGCCTTTATAATATAATAGATATGTGTAGCTTACAAAAAAAAAACAAGTAAGACTTAGATCAACTTTTCTAACTAAGGGTTAGTTCTGTATGCCAACTTTAATCTTAATTTTGATGTTAATGTTTGCATATTCAATTGTTAAGAAGAGAAGTTGTTTCCTCTCTTACCCAAGTTCACATCCACTTTGTATACTTTTATGCTTAGTAAGTCAATTGTTGTTAAGATGTTTACTCAAAACAAAACAAAAAATACATTTACCTTGATTACAATACCCAATAAATTTTCTCAAAAATACATTACACAAAATAAATAAATAATCTTAAAAACTTTTGTAAATTAGTATAATGCCATGACCAACCAAATAAATGTCAACCCTAAATCAAAATTCGTATTGTTAAAATGTTTATCTAAATGTTAAAATGATTATCTATTATTTAACCTCAAATAACTCATTTACTCTAAATAAAGTGCGCAATAAATTTTCCAAAAAACACGTTACACAAAAATAAAAGCGTTAGTTTAAATGTTAGACGTTTTCCACATTTTGGGATTTTTTTTAATGTTTTTTTTATATTTCACATAACACATTAAAACTTTTATATTTACTCTTGAAAATTCATATGATAATTGTTAAACTTGCATAATCTTTATGTCTTTTGAGAGTTATTGTTGCATAGAGGAGAGTGAAATGGACTATTGAGAGGTTGTGAGATTTTTTTGGAGTGTTTTCACATTTTCGCCTAGGGTTTGAGAGTCTCAACCTAAACCATGCTATGGTGGTTAGGGCTCATCCTCTAGTCGTCTCCCTTCTCCTTCTTTGAGCCTGGTGGCCTTGGCAGTTCGTTTGTAGGCCTCTGCGTGATGACCCTTACTTGGACTGTCTCCTTTCGGTTCATATGCGACAGCGGCAAGTTTGTCCTTACAGTTCGTCTACGGTGGCGGTTGGTTTGGAGACACTGGTTCCCTTGTTGGCTCTTGTTCTTTTTTTTGTAGCTCTGGCATTTGTGACTCTAGTGTGGTCGCTCTCGCGGTGGTGGCAACAGGGAGGAAGCTCTTTAGTGATTGCAGTTGTGGCAGGAGATTGAATTGATAGCGGGGATGACATTTGGCTATGGCCATGGTGTGGACTGGTGGCTATGCCACGGTTTCGATGCGCTCTTGACCAGTGGCTTGACGGTCCATATCTTCTATGTTGTCTCCTTTGTCGGGTTTTCCCACAGGATAATGTGGCTTGTGGCGTTCTTTAGCATCGCTAGCGAAGGAAGCTCAAGACATGGTGCAAGTATGGAGGCAAAGGACCCTCTTTAGCTTCGTGGTTACTTTGTCGATGGACTAGTATTGGTGGTATAGCTTTTTCGGGTTCTCTTTGTCCTTTTTTATGTTGCTTTGCTCTCTTGAGCAGCTTTGGGGTGTTTTATGCACTTTTTTTGTAAGCTCTATTATAGGGGGTTATTTGCTGAAGTTTTTGGTTTGTGTTTTGCACTTGCAGTAAGGAAGTAAGGTTGTATGGTTCTAGCTCGCTTTGTGGCTTTTTTCCTTGGCAGGGAGCCTGATTCTAGATGCTCAGTCTATTAAGCAATGTTTGTGTGTTTTGGCTAGATATGATACTTAGTATCATGGAATGTATTTAGTTGCCTTTGATTCTAAGGAATATCAATGAATTGCTGATTTTTTTCTGAAAAAAAAATAATCTTGGTGTCCTTGGGGTATTTGAGCCAGTTGAATCTTTTTATGCATTCAAAAATATGATTTAAAGACTTCAAAATTCAGATTTTGGAAAGAAAAAAAATCACCCAAAAATCCAAAATGTTGAATACTCCAAAATAAAATAAATAAATAATCTTAACCTAGTAAACTAGCCCAAGGCCTTCGATTAAAAAAGAGGCAAGAAAGATTTGCATTAGCCTTAATTTTGTTTTCCATTGTTAGCACATCTCTAGATAATGTTGTTAATTGTTAACATATTTTTATATGTCACCAAATGTGACAGAGATGGGTTCATATTTCTAGGTTAGGAGGTTGTGCCTGAAAAGTTGGGTTGTCAAATGTAATAGAAACAGATTTCAAATGTGGAAAGAATAAAACCTTATTTATAAGATTACTATATATATAGAAAAATTAAAACCTTATAAATAAGATCATTTGTATCAAATAGTTAAAACTTATCACTAAATTAATAATGTGAATGCCTTCTCAATATTTCAATAGCCCTTCAAGAAATAAAAAAAAAATAAAAAAAAAAGTACAACTCATTTATAAGATCATTTGTATTACATAGTTAAAACTTATCAATAAATTAATAATACAAATGCCTTCTCGATATTTGAATAGCCTTTCAAAGTTTCAAGCCTTTAAAGAATATATATATATCTAGCTTGTGGGCTATTGGATATACCCTTGGAAGGTTGCTATTCCTCCAACTACTCAATCATGATATCAATCATGATATCCATCATGATATCCTCCATATTTGGCATTTCTCATAAACAATCAAAAGGTGAACAAACTAATATTGCATGTTCATATTTTATAATATTGCTTACATTGTTTATTGCCAAGTTCCTTCTTCCGAGATTGCAGGTCTATCTACCTTGGGATCTCACTTTATACATTTTTTTCCTAATCTAGATTGATGGAGTGGAAAGATGATCGGCTCCATGCAACTCTTTTCTCCATGGGTATTTTTATATATAACTAATTAGTTAAATAAAATATGAATTCAAAATTTTTATTTATATATGAATTTACAACTAAATCATTATTATCATAATATATGTTAATCATAATCCAAGATACAAAATACTATTTTTTCATTTTATAATTTTTTAAAATAATTCATAAATTTAATATTTATTATATCTCTAATTATTTACATAATTATTAATTATTTAGTAAAAATGCTATTATATTTGTAAATATTTTTATTGGTTTAATAATCATAATATATTGAAATTTAATGTTGATGTGGATCATATTTAATGAACAATATAAAAAAGAATGACATAAAAAATAAATTTAAAATTACTGAACCAAATTGTCATATTTTAAACAAATGTATTTAAAAAAATGTAATAAAAGAGTCACTACTCCTAAATATAATTTCACAAAATATACAAATTACTTCTTAATATAATTTCGCATAAAAAATTTCACAAAATATATGAATTACTAGAAATTTTATTTAATTCATTATGTTATTATTAATTGTTAAAATTATTGTGTGAAGAGGTTTTTTGGGTCACAAATAAATGGATCTTATACATCAATTTAGTGTTTAACTAAATTGTTCCCTTAAAATTAAATTATTATTATTATAATTAATGATATTTTTATAATTCATAAACTTAATTAAAAATGTTGTGTTAATGTCTCCATTTAAGTCTATGTTCAAATATAAAAATAACATCATTGTCTTTATACATTACTAACCTTATTGAACTACAAGTGAGATCTTGATTAACTCCTCTAATGAAAGGTTGTCCTAACCTTACTATATAATGTTATTGCACTAATGAATAAGGTCTTAATTAACTCTTCTAATGAAATATTAGTGTTCAAAGGTCAACCCAAATGGGGCTTCCACTCAAGGCAGATGTATATCCTTCTAACATTATCACGGTGAGTCCATGTCGCATTAGAGATTTGAATCGTGGTGGGGAGAGTGTGAAACTTACCTCCTTATCAATTGAGTTGCTAACCTCTCAATAAAATTAAGGGCTTACATCGACCTTAATTTTGTTTTTAGTTGTTAGCATAAGTGTAAGTGTTCCAACTTCCCAATGTAGCGGAGATTAATGTTAGAATCTTATTGTGTTAACAAGTAAGACTTAGATCAACTTTTCTAACTAAAGGTTAGTTCCTTGTGCCAACGTTAATCTTAATTTTGATGTTAATGTCTGCATATTCAATTGTTAAGAGGAGAAGTTGTTTCCTCTATTACCCAAGTTCAGATCCACTTTGTATACTTTTATGCTTAGTAAGACAATTGTTGTTAAGATGTTTACTCAAAAAAAAGTTTACCTTTACCTTGATTACAATACCCAATAAATTTTCTCAAAAATACATTACACAAAATAAACAAATAATCTTAAAAACTTTTGTAAATTATTATGATGCCATGACCAACCAAATAAATGTCAACTCTAAATCAAAATTTGTATTGTTAAAATGTTTATCTAAATGTTAAAATCATGATCTATTATTTAACCTCAAATAACTCATTTACTCTAAATAAAAGTGCGCAATAAATTTTCCAAAAAACACGTTACACAAAAATAAAAGCACTAGTTTAAATGTTAGACGTTTTCCACATTTTGGGATTTTTTTTAAATTTTTTGTATTTCACATAATACATTAAATTTTTTATATTTATTCTTGAAAATTCATATGATAATTGTTAAACTTGCATAATCTTGGTGCCCTTTGAGAGTTATTGTTGCATAGATGAGAGTGAAATGGATTATTGAGAGGTTGTCATATTCTTTTGGAGTGTTTTCACATTTTCGCCTAGGGTTTGACAGTCTCAACCTTAATCATGCTATGGTGGTTAGGGCTCATCCCTTAGTCGTCTCCCTTCTCATTATTTGAGCCTGGTGGCCTTAGCAGTTCGTTTGTAGGCCTCTGTGTGATGACCCTTTCTTGGACTGTCTCCTTTCGGTTCATATGCGACAACGGCGGGTTTGTCCTTACAGTTCGTCTGCGATGGTCGTTGGTTTGGGGACACTAGTTCCCTTGTTGGCTCTTGTTTTTTTTTTTGTAGCTCTAGCATTTGTGACTCTAGCGTGGTTGCTCTCGCGGTGATGGCAACAGGGCGGAAGCTCTTTGGTCATTGTAGTTGTGGCAGGAGATTAAGTGATAGCGGGGACGACATTTGGCTATGGCCATGGTGCGGACTGGTGGCTATGCCATGATTTCGGTGCGCTCTCGACTAGTGCCTTAACGGTCCTGATCTTCTCTGTTGTCTCCTTTGTCAGGTTTTCCCACAGGATGATGTGGCTTGTGGCGTTCTTCAGCATCATTGACGAAGGAAGCTCGAGACATGGTACAAGTATGGAGGCAAAGGATCCTCTTCAGCTTCGTGGTTACTTTGTCGATGGACTAGTATTGGTGGTATAGCTTTTTCGGGTTCTCTTTGTCCTATTTTATGTTGCTTTACTCTCTTGAGCAGCTTTTGGGTGTTTTATGCACCTTTTTTGTAAGCTCTGTTATAGGGTGTTATTTGCTGAAGTTTTTGGCTTGTGTTTTGTACTTGCAGTAAGGAAGTAATGATGTATGGTATTTTCTTTAAGGCTGTATGGTTCTAGCTCGCTTTGTGGCTTTTTTCCTTAGCGGGGAGCCTGATTCTAGATGCTCAGTCTATTGAGCAATGTTTGTGTGTTTTGGCTAGATATGATACTTAGTATCATAGAATGTATTTAGTTACCTTTGATTCTAATGAATATCAAGGAACTGCTATTTTTCTTCTGAAAAAAATAATCTTGGTGCCCTTGGGGTATTTGAGCCAGTTGAATCTTTTTATGCATTCAAAAATATGATTTAAACACTTCAAAATTTAGATTTTGGAAAGAAAAAAAATCACCCAAAAATCCAAAATGTCTAACAAATAGAATACTCCAAAGTAAAATAAATAAGTAATCTTAACCTAGTAAACTAGCCCAAGGCCTTGACCAACCCTTCTATTAAAGAAGAGGCAAGAAAGATTTGCATTAGCCTTAATTTTGTTTTCCATTGTTAGCACATCTCTAGATAATGTTGTTAATTGTTAACATATTTTTAAATGCCACCAATGTGACAGAGGTGGATTCATATTTCTAAGTTAGGAGGTTGTGCCTCAGAAGTTGGGCTGTCAAATGTAGTAGAAACAGATTTCAAATGTAGAAAGGGTAAAACCTTATTTATAAGATCTATATATATAGAAAAAGTAAAACCTTATAAATAAGATCATTTGTATCAAATAGTTAAAACTCCTCAATAAATTAATAATGTGAATGCCTTCTCAATATTTGAATAGCTTTTCAAGAAATAAAAAACAAAAACCAAAAGCACAACTTATTTATAAGATCATTTGTATTACATAGTTAAAACTTATCAACAAATTAATAATACAAATGCCTTCTCGATATTTGAATAGCCCTTCAAAGTTTCAACCCTTCAAGGAATATATATATATATATATATATATCCTAACAACTACTCAATCATGATATACTCTATATTTGGCATTTCTCATAGAGAATCAAAAGGTGAAAAAACTAGCATATTCATATTTTATTAATATTTCTTACATTCAAAGTTTCAACCCTTCAAAGAATATATATATATCTAGCTTGTGGGCTATTGGATATACCCTTGGAAGGTTGCTATTCCTCCAACTACTCAATCATGATATCCATCATGATATCCTCCATATTTGGCATTTCTCATAAACAATCAAAAGGTGAACAAACTAATATTGCATGTTCATATTTTATAATATTGCTTACATTGTTTATTGCCAAGTTCCTTCTTCCGAGATTGCAGGTCTATCTACCTTGGGATCTCACTTTATACATTTTTTTCCTAATCTAGATTGATGGAGTGGAAAGATGATCGGCTCCATGCAACTCTTTTCTCCATGGGTATTTTTATATATAACTAATTAGTTAAATAAAATATGAATTCAAAATTTTTATTTATATATGAATTTACAACTAAATCATTATTATCATAATATATGTTAATCATAATCCAAGATACAAAATACTATTTTTTCATTTTATAATTTTTTAAAATAATTCATAAATTTAATATTTATTATATATGTAATTATTTACATAATTATTTGGTAAAAATGCTATTATCTTTGTGGATGTTTTTATTGGTTTAATGATCATGATCTAATGAAATTTAATGTTGGTGTGGATCACATTTAATGAACAATATAAAAAGGAATAACATAAAAAATAAATATACAAATTACTCTTAGATATAATTTTACAAAATATACAAATTACTAGAAATTTTATTTAATTCATTATGTTATTATTAATTGTTAAAATTATTGTGTGAAGAGGTTTTTTGGGTCACAAATAAATGGATCTTATACATCAATTTAGTGGATATTATAATTAATGATATTTTTAAAATTCATAAACTTAATTAAAAATGTTTTGTTAATGTCTCCACTTAAGTCTATGAGAAATTATGTTGAAAGAAAATATTAAGATTTATAATTAAACCTAGATTTTAAATATTACTCAATATAATTATTTTGGTGTTAATGGTTAAGATCGATTGAATATTCAACAAAACATAGTTATATTACTTATAACAAATTTTATAGAAATATTAAGCCATCTTTCAATATTAGATAAGAGACAAAGATTGTACATTTGTGATCATAGAACATTTGAAATTCAATCAAGTGACATTCATTATAGTACCTTTGAAATTCAATAAAGATGGGTCAAATGTGCATCAATGTTTTAAAAAAAAATCATTACCATTTATCTATCTCTCAAATAGAAAGCAAATCTATCATGAAAAATGGACTATGGGTATTCAAGGAAATTTTAGAAAGTTTTTCAAAAAAATGGAACAATTTTTGGAAAGTGGTTGAACTTCAGAACTATGTAGTACTTTCAAAGAATCTTATCAAAAATTAAATTCAAAAATATATAAGTGATTAGTTTTCAAAACTATATACTTTTTTAGAAAGAGTCTATACAAATTAAATTTAAAAATATATAAGTGGTTAATTTTCAAAACTATATATTAATAAAAAATAAAGTCAAAAAATAAATAAATTTAAAGATATATAAATTAGATTAAGTTTTTCAAAAAGTATTGTTTTTTTTTTGTAAGCTGCACAGAAAATTATATTACAGAGGCAAAAAAATTACATCAAAGAACTCATGATTTGACAGAGGTTGAAGGAGACTGTGCCTCCTTCAGAGCCATTTCCAAAAAATAAGACACCTGTCTGTTTGGAAGCATACTGACATTGAACCAAAACTCTAAAAACTAAACAAGACCAATATGCAGGGAAACTGGGTTGCATAACCAGCCGAGCCCCGCTAGAACCAGAAAGAGACATAAAGTAAACCTTAAAAATAAAAACATAGACAATATCTAAAGGCCTACACGAAACGAAGCCTGAAAGAGACCTGTTCAGAGCATGCATTAAGTTGAGGGGGGATCTTTAGTGATGGGGCATGCCCATCACTCCTCCTGCGACATAGTGGGTGAGTTTGTGGCTGCCATTGGAATAAGAGACAGCGATGGAAGATGACCGGTCTGCGAAGAAGACAAGTCTTTCAATTGTTTGGAGAGGGGTTCCACAGGAGAAGGCACCTGGAATGTTTTAGCCTGAGGCGACTTGGAGGAGCCACCACTTCCCCCTAGACTAGTGATGGCACACCCGCCCGTTTCACTTCCACTGGCTCCGCCACTTGCACCGCCACCCTGTGCTTCGGCCCCCGACTTATGGACGTTTAAGCTGGAAATACTAGTTGTTCCTTTCCAGGAGAAGGTTTTGTCCAATTTGGTCAGCTGGGCATCGATCTCAGTGATTTTCAATTTCATGGAATGGACCGCCATTCTAGATTCAGCCCAGTTGTTGAGCATGTCTTCAGCTAGGTTACATAGCATATTTTTTACCATCCAGTAGTGGTTGATACGACTGCCATCCTCCCTTGTCGAAAGATTTCTGTTCAAAACCTTATTCTCCTAAGCCTCTACCAGCACCCAAACACGACCAGAAATGTGCGGTTCATAATCCTCAGGGATCAGGAGGCTACTACTCCTCTGGGATTTTGCTCGCCCCGAGTGGGCTCGTCTAGGAGTACCACACTGGCAAGACATGGCTGTCGAATTGAGCCTGAGACCAATATGCAGAGGGGTGAAAACTCCTACACGGGCTCTAGAATGATATGCACCAGCAAAGTTAGCAACAGCAGTAGAGATACTGTGGTATACCACCCTGAACTTGCGGCCAATACACCTATCGTCCATTTCATAGTGCGCACGGAAAGACTGCATAGAATTCCTGTCAATCACCATTAATCTGAGCAGGCAGGCCTTGAATGAGCCTAGGACAAAGTACCAGTTCCAGCTCTGCTCTCATGCTCCGACAAGACTTGGGAATAATCTTCAACGTTCAAAGGATCCTGCGCAGAGTGATGGCGTTCATGAGCTGGGTGATGAGCGCATGTCTTATCATCGACTGAACCTGGAAGGCGGAGGTCATGCCAAGTGTCGACATAGATCATCAGGAAAGTAACGCCGGTGGAGTTGTTCGGATCCAGGCGTCGGGAATCATCGATGGCAGCATGCGACGTCGGTTGCATAGGAGGACGCGTGTCGCTGGCGCCAGCTGAACAACTGGCCTTATTGTTGACACCCGCATCTGGGCTTTCAAAAAGTATTGTTAATGATATGTTATTTTTGGATTGTCATTAATTAATGACCCATATTCCAGGAGTATAATCACAAGTGATGGATTTCTCATATGATGTATTATATGTTAGAATGTAAAAGCACCTCAATACTTAAGTATTGTTAATGTTTAGAATAAGTTAAATTGATGAGTATAATTTGTGTTAATGTAGCATTGGTCTTATAATTCCCATTAATTAATTAAAAATAAATTTGTTTTTTCTTGAATGAGGGTATCAAAATAAGAAAACTTTAATCCAAATTAACCTAGATAGTTGAGGCTATATGGAGAGATAGATAGCTTACCATGTGGTCTATGTTTAACCTAATAAGGACTCGACCAATATTATGATTCAATTGTCTAAGAAATATATGCATCAATTAATACTGATCATAATTTTCTAATATATTTAAAATATTACTCAAAGGGGTTTAGTCCACTAGTAAGGAATGTAGAGTTTTTCACAGATGACAAAGTTCAATTTCTATGAGGGCCCCTAAGATTGCCATGGGTTCAGCGAAAGATAGTGGTCAAATGTGTGAGGCCTACCTTGAACTCTTTGTACACAAATAGGGGGATCAAACCCACCATCTTCTCATCTTTAATACAAAACATTAATTGTTGTGGTTACAACCACTATTTTAGTCATATGAATTGTTGTCAAGCAGTTAATTGACAACAATTTTCCATCATAACCCAAGTTCTATTCTCATAATGAGGATGCCTTTGGCATTTAAAATTGAAAATCCTTAAACTAACATATCTTAGAATGATAATCCACTAACTCTAAATCTACCTCACCATTTTAAATACAAATACAAATAAATTATAGTAATAAAATAAATAATTTAAAAAAAATAAATCCTCAATTCTAATTAAAAAATAAAAGACACATACATCTCGAAGTATCTTGAAAATCTTAGAAAATGTTTTATTTTCTTTAAACTACTCTCAAAACAATAATAAATCACCACATCTTTCGAAGAATTATTGATCTCCCAAAACTTATTATAATAATTATAAGTTTTAATCCATTACATTTTATGAATTACTAATTTCTTTTCCTTTATAGCATTGTCTCGAAAAAGTGAGACAACCATATTTTTTAAAATCACTTATCACAAGTACAAAGATACTTTTATAGTAGACCAGCAACATTTTTTTCAAATAACTTATCACAAGTACAAAGATACTTTCCAAGTAGACAAACATTATATCCACGAATACTTTTTTTTTTCTAAATGAAAAAAAATAAATTAATTTTAATAAAAGAGAATCTTAATATATATATATATAATTTTTTAAATTTTATTATTTTTATTTTTTTTATACTTTCTAAGTTTTAACTTTTTAAATAATGATAAAAACTAATAATTTAACATGGTTATATGCAATAAAACAAAAATAATAATTATAAGATAGATAAATATCATTTTTTTTTCAGGAAGAAAAAAGCATGTCCTTGATATTCATTAATCTGAATCAAAGGGCATCTAATGTGCCTTCCCTTAAAGGGATACATACAAATAAAGTCGGTGAGGAGCTTCCATTTGCATATACCGTGAGTGAGTCCCTATTCATAGGTGCTGGTCCGAGGGGTGGTCGAACAGTGCTATAACCAAGCTAAGAAGCCATAATCAAATAGGGGAAATGTCCATCACAATAGTCCATAATATTCTGTGAATACAACAGCTACAGTACTGCTATCAAAAGGAGCCCGCTCCAAAACATCATGGAGGTGCAACATGAAAAAGGAGGTCAATCTCTTGCACCAAGCTCAAAAGAGTTGAAATGTATCATGTGAGACCAAAAGGCCATCAATAAATTCAGAGTATATACCACAACCTGGAGCCAATGAAAGGGCAGATTTTGATAGACGGTCTGCGAGCTGGTTGTGTTCATGGAAGATATGGCTAAAGGAAAGGTGGTGGAAGCAAGAGATGAGTCTTCTTGTATCCAAACACCAATGACTGAGGGCAGGAGGTTTCAGGGCAGTAATGCCCTTTGCCCAACTAATGATGACAGCAGAGTCACCAAAGATATTCAATTTTGGTATCCCCATCAACAGAGTAACATACAAGAGAGCCCAAAGCGCAATCAACTCTGATTTAGTGTTTGAGCAAGACCTCGCCCCCAAAGCAAACTCAAATGAATGGGACTCATTCAGGTAAAGACAGAATCTAGTCCCACCATAACCATTAGCAGCTGCCCCATCAAAAAAACCATATGGGGAGACGAGAACAGGACCAACTCCAATAGCTCTTGGTTTTTTCACCTTTAAAATAGCAAGCTTGTACAATTGATAGAGGTACACGATATGTTGAAATATACTCATGAGAGAAGGTTTTTTCCCTTCAAAGATAGCCCGATTCCTCTCTTTCAAAACAACCCAGATAGCAAAAAATGGTAGGAAACAACAGACAATATGCTTGGAGAAACTAGCAATCCAGATACTTAGGAAAGAGCCGAGTTTGACAGAGTGTCGAGGAGGAAGAAAGTGATATACATCACTCAGGTAAACAATGACATTCTTCCACATAGAGCAAGAGGTAAATAGGTGCTGCACACTGTCTTCACCTAGGCCACAGAGAGCACAACATCCAGGTCCAATCCAACCACGTTTCTGAAGATTGTCCCAGGTAAGGATCTTATTAGCCAAAGTTAGCCAAATAAAACAACTGATTTTCAATGGCATAATGCCTGACCATATCAGATCTAGTAGAGGGCAGCCATTCAGAGGAGAAGAGAAGTATATGATACTGGCATATACCAATTTTGTAGTAACAGAACCATCGACATGGTTATAGTCCCAAACCAATCTATCAGAACGGGGATTGAGTCTGATCCTAGCCCTTTCCAAATTGCTCGTAAATTCCTCCCGAAGGACTTTCCAATCCCCAGCAATATTTAAATCTTCAGCTGTGTACCAATAGGGATGTTGTCCAGGCAGAATGTTATGTGCTTGAGAAAGTGAAGAAATGCCCAAGTCTTCAAGATAGTCCCTGAAATCAGATGGTAGCTCAGGGCAATGTTGAATACCAATGATTGGGTCAATGCCCAGTTGAATGTCCATACCATTTCCCACTTGCCAGGCAAGGTACTTTCCTATCCATGGTAGGGTGAGAATGAAGCCTTTCCAGATCACAGAAACTTGCCGAATGGAGAATTTTTTCTTCCTGAGCCATGCCACAATAGAATGGTTCTTCAAATACTTGCATATTAGAACCTGATGCCATAGACCACTATTATGAAGGACCATCAAGAAAATTATTTGCTCTCAGTGCAATACTGAACCAATAGAAATTTTTGATACCCCAGCCACTGGATGCCTTTGGCCATGTGAGGTGCTCTGAACTCACAAGATGATATCTACATTTTTCAACAGTTGAGCCCCATAAAAAGTGAAGGTAAGGCTTTTGAGCTTGTTTAAGACTGATTTAGGTATAGGTGCCAAACCAAGCCAATAGACCGGGAGACTAGATAGTACAGCTTGGACAAGAACCAGACGACCTCCAAGTGAGAGGAATTTATAAGACCAATGTGAAATTCTCTTTTCAAACTTCTGAATTAACCAATGCCAGTCATTAGTCTTTTAAGCTAGGGGCTTGAGAAAATATCCAAGGTACTTGAAGCCTGTGGTTAGAGGATCCATCCGATAGGGCATGAAACGGGAGATGTCATGAAGGATATCAAAATCAACATTATTGAATAGGAAGATTGACTTTTCCATACTAATACACATCCCGGAGGCTTTACAAAAAGTACTGAGAATAACATCAAATGCCATCCATTCCATCAAGGTGCCAATTCCAAGAAGAATAACATCATCCACAAAGAGGAGGTGGGTAAGTGCTAGTGATGGAGAAATTTTGATACCTCTGATAAGACCATTCACCCTAGCATCGTTGATCAAAAGACTGAGCCCTTCAATTACAAGAATGAAAAGCAAGGGGGAAAGGAGACAGTCTTGTTTGATACCTTTGGATGCATTGAAAAAATTAGATGGAGTACCATTAATCAAGACAACAAAATTTGGTTAGGAGAGACAACCCATTATCCAATTAACTTCCAAGGGAGGAACCCCAATCTAGATTAATATAAGCCTGATGTATGACCAGTTTACCCTATTGAAGGCCTTTACCAGATCTAATTTGAGGATAAGTGCACAAGTATTCTTGTTCTTAACAGAGTGAAGGGTCTCTTGAGTGATGCCTATAGGCTCAACAATCTGCCTATTCTTTAGGAACCCAAACTGTTCTCTGGAAATGTGAGAATCCAGGAAAGGCTTCAATCTAACAGCAATGACGGGAGATCAGGTTGTACACTAAATTGCACAACGAAATAGGTCTAAAATCCATAAAGGAGACGGGCTTATCCTTTTTGGGAATTAATGCAAGAAAGGTGGAGTTGATGGAAGGAGTAATGTGACTAGAAGTTCTAGCAAAATCAACCGCAGAGAGTAAATCCTTCCCCAGTAACTCAAAAAAGTGTAAAAAGAACTCCACAGGCCAGCCATCAAGTACAAGACTTATGTCCTTTTTGAAAGATTTTAGAGCTCCCTCAATCTTAGATAAAGTGACAGGATCAATAAGACAATGTGTCTCCTCAGAAGGGATCATAGAGGGAAAAAGCATGACAACTTTGAGCTGGGCAAGTAGGCAAGTTTGTTTATCATCATTGAAAACCTGAGAGAAATGGTTAAGGTCCACCTCCTTCAGTGCAACCTCCTCATCAATACAATTCCCATCATTATCCTCTAAAGACTAGATAGCATTTTGGTTTCTTTTACCCGAGGCCAGTGCATGGAAGAACTTAGTATTGGAATCACCCAATAAAGCCCATTTGGCCCTACTTTTAAGCTTCCAGGTTAGAAGGTAATGGTCCTGCAACTTTTTCTTCTTTGAACGGAGAAGGTTCAAGTTATTATGCTCTTCCAGGGAAAGGATGCCAGAAGAAGAATTCGAGAGGAGGTTACCAATATCCTTATCGAGCTTAAGGGAATCCGACTCAAGAGAAGCTGATTTTGCTTTGGTCCAGACCTTTACCTCTTTTTTAATATACAGAGCTTGTGAGAGAGGAGGTTTAAATCATTTTCAGGAGATGGAGGAGAAAGTTCAGGCCATAACTGAGAGACCCAGTGGTTAAAGTTAGAATCATAGAGCCATGACTTGTTGAACTTAAAAGGAAAGTTATAGGACCCAGCCTGTTTATTCCATTCAAAGCAGATCGAGAAATGGTTAGAGATGTCAAAAGGAATGACCCAAACCCAGTGTAAGTTGAGTACAGGGAGCAGCGAGGATGAGATTAAGAAATGATCAAGTCGTTTGCTGATTCCAGCTTCCCCTACTCTCCCATTTCTCCAGGTGGGACCCATATCAGGATGGGAAACATCAACAAGATCAACAGAGTCGAACATGAGTCTGAAATGTGAAGCCAGAGGTTCTAGGACAACCTTAGTGCCCCAGGTTTTAGAGGCATTTAGAGTTAAATTGAGGTCTCCTCCCAAAATCAGGTTAGGGATAGAGAGTATGCCCCCAGAAAGGATCCTATCCCAAAAATGCTCTCCATTCCGATAGGGTCCATAACAATTGAGGATGGAAAGAGGGGAAGACACTCCACGAAAGGTTGCCTTAACAAGGATAGTCGCTACAGTCTCAAAAGCATGACACCTAACCAACAGAGGGTTCAAAGCGGTAAGCAGGCCACCCGAGAGGCCAGAAGCATCAATAACACAAAATTCCCTGTTAGGAAGAATTTTGGAGAAAGCAAAGAGAGTGGGAAAAGAGCTACACATGGTCTCCTGGAGGAGAACCATATCAGGTGCGACAGAGCGAAATAGTGACCGAAGGCTACACATTTTGGTCTTGCCTTCTAGACCTATAGCATTCAAGGAAAAAATCTTCATAAGGGTACACATGGGAGGGGAGACATTGCTCTAAGTCCCCGATGAGGGTTCCCCCTGGTAGCATTTTTTATACAAACAGAGAGAGGAGTGTAAGGAGGTGAAGCCGAAGACAGACTAATAGAAGGCTCACGAGAATCTTTTTTCTTCTTTCTAACAGTCACATTCTCGAAATGGATTGAATTCAAATGTATGGTCGAAGGAGACGTGGGCGTTTTGGCAGTAAAGATCGATAAATATTTCTGAAGAGAGGAGTCCGAAAAGGAAGGTGATGGCACAGGGATAGGTAGCGAGGGATTGCGAGAGGGGGAAGTGTTCTGTGAAGGAAGGGGCAAGAAGTCCTCGAGAGAAGCAAGGGATGGGACAGGGGGAGAGGGTAAAGTGTTAGAGAAAGAGGGGGGTTGTAAGGGAGAAGGGTTAGGCGAGGTGGATAAGGGAGAAGGAGAGCAGTTAGGAGGGGTAGGAGAGGAAGGAGCAGCTAAGACCAATGGAGTGGTCACCAAAGTAGTACAGATAGGAGAAGGTTCCAAAATTTTCCCATTATCCAAATCAATAATGGCCTCAAGCATAGAACCAGAAAAATCTTCAAAAAGGGAGAGAGATTATGAATAAATACCAGTTTTCAGATGTACTAGCAAGAGTGATGAGGAGGGGTCGCACGAGACAGGAGAGCCACCTTGGCTAGAGCCTGACAAAGCATTCACGAGATGAGGGCAATTCCTTCGGAGGTGTTCTGTTTCATGACACCTGATGCAGCGGAAAGGGACATAGAGATAATCCAGCTTGTGTACCAACAGTCTCTCTTTGCAGAGAATATCAACCTCAGCCAGCAAACCATGAGAAACATCCATCTCCACTAGCACCCTCGCTAACCTTTTTTCAAATAAGAGATGAAAATCCTCGTCAACTGCAACAAAGCGACCCACTGTATTTGCAATACCTTCAAGGATACTCTTGTGCCAGAGGGGGAATGGAAGAGATGACAAAACTACCCATAGATGGTGCTTTGTCACCCTTTCCTTAAGTGGGTCGAAGTGTGCATGCCACCTACCCAAAACCAGAGACCCAAGTCCAACTCTCTAGGTTGAATCCAAAATAATTGAGGCATTGTCAGCTTTAAGGAAGACGAATAAAATCCAACCATTGGCGAGCAGGCTAATAGTAGGGATGTATGTGGGAAGCGGCTTCCAATGATCTAGAGCCTAGTCCACCCATGATTTCTTATTCATATGAACGTATTCCAACCTACCAACCAAAGCTCGGGAACACAGAGAATTTACATTTTCCATGTAGACATCATGGCCAAGAACGAAGCGAAATTTCCCTTCCAGGGTCTTCATATTTTTGGCGTTTCGCTTACGTCGGTGACGAGTCAGGGCTATTTTGTCATCCATGGGGAGAATCACGAGAAGTCAACCACGACCCACTGATGAGAGAACCACCAAAACCCAATCTCTGTCGGAACCACAAAATTCGGACAGACAACAGAGCTCACACTCGAAACCCGAGCAATAACCACAAACCCACAAGCCAAAAACAGAAAGGAACCTTATTGATAGACAAGGATGTCAATGAAAAACAAAACTTGTGAGCAAGGATCCCAAGAGGTCCCCAGAGTCCAACGATGGGAAGAAAGTAAAAACCCCGTCCCTGAGAGACAAGACATAATCAAATAGAGTCAACCCAAAACTTGGGTAAATCAAACCCTCCACATCAAAGTCTCTAGGAAAAAACCCAACAAAGAAGCAATAATCACAAAGCGGGGTAAAGATGGAAAGGACATAGGGCATGAGCAAAAAGCCACATCGACCAAAGGCGAAAAGGATGGGACCCTAAAACCCCGGTGAGACCGAACAAACCCCAGAAGTCAACCCAGTAGGATGACGGGAGCAGACCGAAAAGCCATAACGGGTGACGTAAAAACCATGTAGGATGATAGCCCAGGAACACAACAGAGACCCAGTATCCAGGCCACTGCAAACAAACAAGAAATTCCCACTTTTTATCTTGGTTGGTACTAGTCCCCTTTGACAGCGAAGGGACTCCAAGACGTCGCCCGCAGCACCGGTAAACCAGCGCAGAAGCTAAGAACAGTAACCACGAAAAAAGACACCGAAGAAACCTGGTTCATAGCACAAAGGTCAAAAGGGGTGTTCACAGGTTACCCAGGTTACTATGATGGGTAGTTGCGTACCCTGAGACCGCACAGAGACTGGTAAGGCAACGCAGAAACTCAAAGCAAAGACCTAAGAAAGACGCTGTGGAACCCAACAGGGAAAACACACATGAGTCCGCAAGGAAAACTGAGTGGTCGGAATGCCTCGCAAAATCAGGGAAGGCCAAAGAAGGTTCATAATTCCCGGCCATGGCAACATGCAGAACCCTCACACAGAGCTGCAAAACCCTCACATAGAGCTGCCATTCGGTTTGAACTCGTTCAAAATGCACCAGATAAATATCATTTTACGTCTTACATTTTAACTTTAGAAAACAAAACAAAAACTAATAATTTAACATGGTTATATGCAATAAAACAAAAAAAAAATTAGAAGATAAAAAAATTATCATTTTACTTCTTACATTTTAACTTTAAAAAACAAAACAAAAATAGTAAATTAAGTTTATTGTTTTCTATAAAAGTGAAAGTTAGTAAATTAAGTTTATATTTTTCAATAAAAGTAAGTTAACCGATTATATACTATTAAGTTTATTGTTTTCTATAAAAGTAAAAGTTAGTAAATTAAGTTTATATTTTTCAATAAAATTAAGTGAACCAATTATATATATATATGGGAGGGAATGGAAAAATAAAGAATTCTTATTATTTAATTATTTTAAATCGATATAATAAAATAATTTGTTTATATCATTTATTAATTAGAAAACTTAAAATCTAAAATAACTAAATAGCCCCTTTGATGCGGGTGGTAGCTGCATGCTAGCATGTTGGTTGCATGCCAATCGTTAACCCACACACCAGCATGTAGACAAGGGCTTGGATGATTAAATTGCCATTTGTTTGACTTTATGGAAATATTAATGATGTATGTGATGATGGCTTCTTGCGTGAAGGGAACGATGGCTCATAGGACATTCAACATTCATGGTGAGAGGATGGTTGATCCGCCCCCGCGCGTCATGGGAAAGATTTATATGCATGGAAAACAGGTAATGGTGTCAGATTAGAATTGTTTGGTTCTTTGTCTACACTTACGAGTTTTTACTGTTCAAGAATCAATTGGGCTTGATCAGGACACCATGGCTTCCCATCAGAGAAGATATCCAATGAGAGGGAACAGTGGTCGAGGTGCCTCAGGTCATCGTGGATTTGGGAAATTTGGAGGCAATGGATATATTAATTCAATCTTTGGAGGCTTGAGATATGACTGGGAGGTAGGTATCGTCTCCCACCAGCTCGCTTTGGCGTGTTCAACTCACAAAATAAACCACTACTTGGTGGTAAAAACATGTTGGGTATGTTAATGGAGGATGTCCAGGCACAATGACGGAATTCCAAAGTTGTTACCCTAGACATAAGAGTTAGTATGGAGCAAATTGTTGAGGCCGTGAATAATTTGGAAGAGAATTTCAATTAAGGACAAAATCTATTTGAATAATAGTGTGAAGTCGTGGGTGATAAGAAATCTAGTCCCATTGGGGATAACATTACTAAAGCGGCTTCACACAGTGTTTCTATGGAGCAGTTGAAGCACATTGGCCAATGCAGCAAGCCCCCGAACTAGGAAATGGTAGAACGCGTAGAAACTATGTTACCAGTCAAGCCTGCTACAGAACCTAAATGCAAAATTCGTTGTTTCGAGCTAGGAAACCCGATCATACCACGCAAGATGGAGCCGCTACTTATGAAGCTTCCAGCAGAGGATTCACCAAACTCGGATTACAAGGCTTGCCAAATGTTGAGGCCTGGAAAATCGCAAGCGATAACAGCAAGGGATTCTCCCCAATAAACATTCCCAACTAGCCCATTATTGTTTGGTATGGGGAATTCGTTCGGTTTGCGGTCCGGCTACCGTAGGTCAAGTAACCAAAATAAAGGGTTTTACCGGTTACGGCCTGGTCCACCGTGTATCTTTTTTAGTTTTTTTAGTTTTAAGTATGAGATGCAAATGCCTATCTAAAATGCAGATTGATAGAGAATACGAGGTGCGGTCACAATGTGATGCGCATGTTCTTACCTCTCGTCTTAACTCTCTCGCATCTAAAACACACACAGCAAGAAAACTAAAACTAACTTAACTAAACTGTCCCTAGGGAGCGAGATTATCATTTAATGAGTACTGTATTACCGTTCATGCATTAAGAAAAATAACAGGTAGTTGTTATTTATTTCAAAACACATAAACATGAATAGATAGATGAATAACAAGATAACTCATTGTTTATGAAAAGCATTAATTACTCATAGTGGAAATTCCATAAAATAAACTAGAGAGCATTCATACAAGAACATAGGTTCAACAAGTTAGAACGATCTCACAGTTAATGGACAAAAACTGAAAATGAAATAGTTCCCCTTCAACAACATCCATTGCACATCATTTGAACATTCCACCAAAGCTTTCTCCAACAGGCAAAATTGTAATTATCTATTGCAAAAGGAAATAGTTCTTCTTACAACATGTTCTCACAAGTCTAACTAGGAAACAATCCCCTTTTCTATCTAACTCTCCTATACTTATACTACAAGCTAAACTCTTGGACTGCCCCTCGGTGACCTTTGGGCTCCCCCAACCGTTTAATCTCACAATTTTGTCTTTTGTGAGTGCTCATGATTCATACAAACATTACATTTCAAACTAAGATTTAAAAGCACTTTTATAAAAAGGACCAGCTTGGTAACTGACGAAATCTTCCCCAAGCTTGGGCCTTTGCTGCTATCGATCTGTCTGAGATCTCAAACCTTTAATTTTTTCTTCTCTGTTTGTTCATTTTTTTTTCTCTTCCTTCCCTGCTGCCTCATTTTTTCTGCGTAGTATTCTAGACATATCTTCTTTGCAGCAACCATCACCATGTCATGAACAACCAGTTCTTAGATCACTTAGCTTTTGGCAAAGTAACTCAAACTGTATTAATACATGCATTCTGTAAAATGAGCTATAAACAATATTAATGCAAGAAAAGAAAATTGATAATGCAAAGAAAATCTTGCACGATGGGTCCGAAAAAATTCTAAGCTTGTTGTCCCACTAAAACCACAGTCCCAACAGAACAGCTTCTTCGTCTAAAACCAAACCGTAACTGAACTAACTAGAAACCATGCGAATGAAGCATGAATCAGGACAATGCAATCGCCACCTCTCAAACACCAAACCCCCAAACTGCACTCTTCACTTCAGAAAAAACCTCGACTCAACCAGCACCCATAGGAAAACTCTGCCATCCCAAAACATAGAGTAACAGCACAACAAACGGCCGAAAAACCCTACGGACAGTCGAAATCAAAAACACTAAGCATCGGATGATCAGTTCACTGAGAAGGCGCAACAGCAAGTGACAGACAGAGTATGGGCTCTGTGGCCAAAAAAAAAATGCCGACTAAATAAACACTAGAGACAGCAGCATCGGACATCGGAACGACTATAGCATCAGATGGTTAGTTCACTACGGGGCCGCAACGACGAAGAACAATCAGGCTAAGGGATCCGCGGCAAATAAAACAAATCGGCGAAAACCATAACAAACCATCGGCGAGCGAAACAACTATAAGTCGAGCGGTTAGCCTGCTAAGGAGCCGCAATGGCAGATGACGCATGGTCTAAGGGTTCCGCAATAAAAGAAAACAACGATGAAAACCATTGGCGAAACTCAGAACAAACCATGCTGGATGGTTAGTCTCCTCCAGAGCCGCAATGGCGAGGATTAAAAAAGACTACGGCTTCCGATCAAAGTCATAAACTGCTCCGAGGGAGAAAGAAAAAGTCATCGCAAAGCAAAAGTTTGAACCAACAAAGTCACGTAATCGGCGAAAGAAAAACTAACCATCGGCCCATTCTTTATCTGTCCTCCAAAACGGCGGCGATGTAGAAGGTTGATGCTCCGAACATGATAAAATAAAAATGCCGATAGTCCAAAGAAACAAAACAGGTAAAGGCGCATCGATGAAAACATAAAAAAATGGGCATTGGCACGTTCATTGTTTAATCTCCACGACGGTGGCTGCGTAGAGAACTACGGCCCCGATTTATTGTTCAAAAGACTTCCGATAGCGAAAAACAAAATTTCAAGTTCAAGTCCAACAAAAGATAGTCATTCAAACTCCCGAAAATGGAAAACAATTAACCCCAATTTAACCTCATGATCCAAATTTGTAGCAGAAGACAATAAAGTTCAGCAATCCAAACAAATCTAAGCAAGACAAAATTTAAAAGGAGGGTCAAAATTTTTGAAAAATTTGGGAAATAGTTGCAGCTGCAACAATTGGCGACTACCTGGTGAACCCAGATCTCTGGACAATTTCTTCCTTAAGTAACAGACTGTTTAATAATAAAACCAACATGTTGAATTCTTCTAGATGTCTGGATTTCCGGAATGGAAAATGTATGTACTTTTAATCATTGATGATAGTCCAATTAGGAAAATGGAAACCAGGATTTCAAAGTCAAGATAACTCTTTTGAGGCCAGGAATATGAGTTTCATTTATTACCTCTGTCTTCGGGTAGCTTCCATCTTGGACACCACAGGATTGTAACATATGGTAAACAGAAATATTCATTTGTTCCTCATTCCCATGCCATTTTGCACTTTTTTGTGCTTTTGGAATTTTTTGTCCTTTTGAGTCCTCCTCATGCCTTTCTTTCTAATTTTTTTATTCAGGCTCCTCTATCCATAGTGTCCTTTTGTGTGAGAGATGTATTTAATTTTCAGCTCACGGACGGAGAAGAACTTTTGGCAATCCTGTACTGATATGATTCAGTACTTTGTTTTGATACATATTGCTTTCTTAGGAGTTTTGACTCTTATTATCCTTTTGGCTTTCAATTCTAGGCATGGGATCATTTATATATAATATACTGTTTACCCTACTTCCTTTTCGTGGGTCTTTTGTTGTCACCCCCTAGGACATTTTTAATTGTGAGATGGATGGAGCCTCGAAATAGTATTCCAGACCTTTTGATCTTGAGTTATTTTACAGGGATTAAGTAGGACTTCAATGTGTTCACAACCATTTAGGAAAACTATTAAAACTAGAAGAAATTATTTCAGACACAGTCTTATAATCAATGATTTTAATTAATCTAGAATTCTGATGCTCTCCATGCAACCAAAAGCTTACTTCTTATTATTGAAATCAAACAAAATTTAACTAAGAGCAAACTGAAATAAAGTAAACCAAAAATAAACAACCAAATCAATTTATTTATGTACAAGATAATGAAGAAAAATAAAAATTTGAGAACTAAACCACTAAGTGGTCAATTCTCTGCCCACCCTTATAAACCTGGCAACTTGTAAGATAAGGGGCTAGGCTTGACCACAGAATGAGAAAGACCTAACCATTATCTAATTCTATTGTTCTTGAAACAAAAACTACATCTGCTATTTTACAATCAATCTTATCAGCCCGTGAACATTGAAGGAGATCGGGCTAGGTGTCTGATATGCTGCTGGCTTCTTCTAATGCAAAGTTTCCCGATTTAAATTCAATTAGATAATTTCCCAATGCAGAATTCACTTGTTCATTTTTCTCTTCCAATTGAGTGACATTGTGTTTCATGTAGGGCTCTCTTAATATTTTAATTTGATTTGGGCTTCCCTTATGAGGAAACCACAAATGTGACCAATCTGAAGCAAAATACCCATTTAGTCTTGCCGATTAGTCTCGATTCAAAATCAGTCCATAACCATCAGGTATGTCGGCTACTACAATATCCATATACTGACATATCTTTTCGTTTGCAGATAAACGAATCAAGACATCCTCCATCTCCCCGACTACTTTCACATTGGTCCTGTCTAACTGAGTAACCTCCCAGGTAGTAGGTTTAGGCTGTCCATTAATCTTTTTGCAAACTGCAAGTGGCATAACATTTACTGATGATCCTGAGTCCACCAAACAATTGTGCACATTATGGTTTAAAATCTCCAAAGTCAGGAGGAATGGTGGGGTTTTAAACCTAGTCTTACCTCCCATGCTTCAACAATTTCTTCTATAGGTTGGTTGTTTGTGGGAAGCTCTTCCTATGGTACTTCAGGTGTTTTGAGATTTTCCTTGACATTCCCCACTTTGTCTTCAATAGGCTTAGCAGGAATGTTGACTTGTTTCGAATCTTGACTGCTAATAGTAGGTTCAGGAATTTTATCATCTGTGTTGTTCTTTTGTAGTTTCGTTACATTCTCTTGCAATTTCTTGATCTTTGGGAGTATTGAATTGTCTTTATTCACCAAATCCCGGCTTCTTGTTGTCACAGTTGTTTCCGATATCTCCTCATGTTTCAGAGTACCTTCTTTTGTATCAAAAAGAGAGACACAATACCATAATACCAAAGCATCATTCTCTTGTTTTTCTGTGGATTTACCACCCTTTTGTTCTTCATCATTAGCCTATGTTAATTTGGAATCCAGGAGTTGATTCATCACTAATGTCATTGAATTTATCCATTGAGGACAATTTTTTTCAGAATGAGGCTGCTGGTGGAAAGTGCAAAAGTTATCCATACCTACCTTTGTTAAGTTCATTGATGCAGGACTATGTGGAGGAGGTTTAGATTGATTGTCATCCTCTCTTTTCTTGTAGTAAGGCTTATATGCTTTCTGAGCTTCCTTTTCCTTTTCCAAATCTATTATTCTGTTAGAAAGTTTCTGCATCATCTTTAACATTCCTTCAAAATCATGTGATTGCTCCTCTTTAGGGTTAGACAGTAATAAGGCTTTCTTCCCAAAAGTTTTCTCTCCTGACTGCTCAGGATAATCTTCTATGCTTTCTTTTTTAGCTTCTACTCTCTCAGCCTCTTCATAAGTCTCTGATAACATAGGTTCAAATTGAGCCTTTGCAAACATGGCCAACTCAGGCCCAAAGTTGAAGTATAATACTCAGTTAGAACTTTATCAGAGGGCTTATCAGGTGCAGAGAAATTCTTAAGATAAGCAGCAAACCTTTGGGTAAAACTATGCACCTTTTCTTTTCCTTCTTTCTTTAAAGCGCACAGTCCTTTCATGAGAGCTACATGAGTCTTCTGGGCTGCATATTTGCTTCTGAATATTCTTTCAAAAGTATCCCAGTCTGAGATTGAGTTTGCAAGCAGACCAAAATACCATGAGGCTACTGCTCCATTAAGGGTATGTGGAAAAAGTCTATAGACTACATCTTCGTGTTCTCCAGCCTTTAGTGCTTCTATGGCCAAGTAGAAACTTTGCAAGTGATCATCTACTAAAATCTTTTCACTTGGGTCAAATTTCGGCAACATTTTCTCAAAATCCTGAGGTAATTCATGCAAAGGAGGTGTTCGGTTTAAAGGTGATCTGGATTTCCAAGCAGGTGGTGGATTTGGTGGGTTAGGTGGCTGATCAACGTTTACGCCTGCCATGAGTCTAGGTGGAGAGTGAGGTGGTGAATGAACAGGAGTATTAATAGGTGAACCGTAAGGTGTGTTTGGGCCCACTTGATTCAAAGGCTGAACAACTTCCTGCAAGGTTGTTTCTACCAATTCTTCCAAATCTCCAACCAAAACTGAGTCTTCCAATACAGGACGGTCTTTTTTCTTATACTCTCTTCTGGGTAAATCAGGGATAATCGGTAATCCTCCGATCTTTTTCACATAATCCCTAGTATGTCTTCTCAGATCATTAACAACTTCGTTGTCCACAGAATACAAGTGTTCTTTCCACTTCTCTTCAGGAATTGGATTGGAAAATAAACTGCTTTCTGAACTATCACTGGTGGAGTAATTTCAAGGAAATGGGTTTCCTCGACCAGCCATGCATTGGCGACCCTCCTTCTAGTGCCAAAAACTGTTGAGACCTAGAAAATCGTAGGCAACAACAACAAGGGATTCTCCCCAGTAAACGTTCTCAACTAGGCCATTACTGTTTGGTATGGGGAATTCGTCCGGTTTGCGGTCTGGCTACCATAGGTCAAGTAACCAAAATAAAGGGTTTTACTGGTTACGGCCCGGTCCACCGTGTATCTTTTTTAGTTTTTTTAGTTTTAAGTATGAGATGCAAATGCCTATCTAAAATGCAGATTGATAGAGAATACGAGGAGCGGTCACAATGTGATGCGCAGGTTCTTATCTCTCGTCTTAACTCTCTCGCATCTAAATCACACACAGCAAGAAAACTAAAACTAACTTAACTAAAATTTCCCTAGGGAGTGAGAGTACCATTTAATGCGTAATGTATTACCGTTCATGCATTAAGAAAAATCACAGGTAGCTGTTCTTTATTTCAAAACACATAAACATGAATAGATAGATGAACAACAATATAGCTCATTGTTTATGAAAAACATTCATTAATCATAGTGGAAATTCCATAAAATAAACTAGAGAGCATTCATACAAGAACATAGGTTCAACAGGTTAGAACGATCTCACAGTTAATGGACAAAAACTGAAAACGAAATAGTTCCCCTTCAACAACATCCATTGCACATCATTTGAACATTCCACCAAAGCTTTCTCCAACAGGAAAAATTGTAATTATCTATTGCAAAAGGAAATAGTTCTTCTTACAACATGTTCTCACAAGTCTAACTGGGAAAAATTCCCCTTTTCTATATAACTCTCCTATACTTATACTACAAGCCAAACTCTTGGACTGCCCCTTGGTGACCTTTGGGCTCCCCCAACCGTTTAATCTCACAATTTTGTCTTTTGTGAGTGCTCATGATTCATACAAACGTTACATTTCAAACTAAGATTTAAAAGCACTTTTATAAAAAGGACCATCTTGGTAACAGACGAAATCTTCCCCAAGCCTAGGCCTTTGCTGCTATCGATCTGTCTGAGATCTCAAACCTTTAATTTCTTCTTCTCTGTTTCTTTATTTTTTTTCTCTTCCTTCCTTGCTACCTCATTTTTTCTGCTTAGTCTTCTAGACATATCTTCTCTGCAATAGCCATCACCCTGTCATGAACAACCAGTTCTTAGATCACTTAGATTTTGACAAAGTAACTCAAACTGTATTAATACATGCATTCTGTAAAATGAGCTATAAACAATATTAATGCATGAAAAGAAAAATGATAATGCAAAGAAAATTCTGCACGCTGGGTTCGGAAAACTTCTAAGCCTGTTGTCCCACTAAAACCACAGTCCCAACATAACAGATTCTTCATCGAAAACCAAACCGCAACTGAACTAACTAGAAACCCTGCGAAAGAAGCATGAATCGGGACAATGCAACCGCCGCCTCTCAAACACCAAACCCCCAAACTGCACTCTTCACTTCAGAAAAAAACCTCGACTCAACCAGCACCCATAGGAAAACTTCGCCATCCCAAAAAATAGAGTAACAACACAACAAACGGCGGGAAAACCCTACCGACAGTCGGAAGCAAAAACACTAAGCATTGGATGATCAGTTCACTGAGAAGCCGCAACGGCGGGCGACGGACAGAGTATGGGCTCCGCGGCCAAAAAAAAAAACACCGGTGAAATAAACACTAAAGACAACAACATCGGACATCGGAACGACTATAGCATCAGATGGTTAGTTCACTATGGGGCCGCAATGATGGAGAACAATCAGGATAAGGGATCCGCGACAAATAAAACAAATCGACGAAAACCATAACAAACCATCGGCAAGCCGAACAACTATAAGTTGAACGGTTAGCCTGCTAAGGAGCCGCAATGGTGGATGACACATGGTTTAAGGGTTTCACAATAAAAGAAAACAACGACGAAAATCAGAACAAACCATGCCAGATGGTTAGTCCGCTCCGGAGCCGTAATGGCGGGAATAAAAAAGACTACGGCTTCCGGTCAAAGTCATAATCCACTCCGAGGGTGAAAATAAAAAGTTTGAACCAACAAAGTCACGTAATCGACGAAAGAAAAACTAACCATCGGCCCATTCTTTATCTGTCCTCCGAAACGTCGGCGATATAAAAGGCTGATGCTCCGACCATGATAAAATAAAAATGCCGATAGTCCAAAGAAACAAAATAGGTAAAGGCGCATCGGCGAAAACATAAAAACTGGGCATCGACACGTTCATTGTTTAATCTCCGCAACGACGGCTGCATAGAGAACTACGGCCCCAATTTACTGTTCAAAAGACTTCCGATAGCGAAAAACAAAATTTCAAGTTCAAGTCCAACAAAAGATAGTCATTCAAACTCCCGAAAATGGCAAACAATTAACCCCAGTTTAACCTCATGATCCAAATTTGTAGCGGAAGACAATAAAGTTCAGCAATCCAAACAAATCTAAGCAAGACAAAATTTAAAATGAGGGTCCAAAATTTTAAAAAATTTGGGAAATAGTTGCAACTGCAACACCACATTACTAAAGAACGCTCTGACTCTGTCCATGGCGAACGGTTGCGTTAGTCACGAGGTTCTTTTATTTCATGAAACAATTGTTGTGTCTTTAAGTTTTTGGTTTTTTTTATGATAGATAGGTTGTTATCTTGTAGGTCTTTTAGTAATGGGATGGTGTATACAAACCTTATGTTCTTTAGAAGGTTTCAGGCCCATTTTCCTTCTGTTGGGAGAGCCATTTTTTGTTTAAAACTTGATAAAATTTATAATATCTTTATATGGCTGGGTTGGTGGTTTCACTTTCTCAAACCAACTTGAACTTAGGTCGAAAACATATCTATAATTATAATACACTTCTTGTGCAACCTTTAAAAAAAAAAAACTAAATAGATAAAATAATTTAATCATATCTTTAATATAATTAAAAACACTCTATAAATTAACATTAATATAATTAAAAACACTCCCTTAAATTAACATTCATAATGGAATGGTGTCTTGTTTATAATGGAATGATGTCTTCCTTCTTTTCTCCCTTTTCTAGTATAAGATTTTTTTTAATATAAGAACCTTTGGAATGGTGTCTTGTTCATAATGGAATGATGTCTTCCTTCTTTTCTAGTATAGTTATTTTTTTAATATAAAAACCCTAGGTTTTTAGGTTTCAAGGAAGGATAGTAGTTATATACTTTGAAGAGTATATTAGTTTCTTAACATGTACTCTTTTTACCTAATTTTTTATTTATTTTTAATGTATTAGGAAATATTCTTTCCTTACCAATAAGAATCTTTAGGAGTTTTCTCTTTATGTTATTTCTAGTTATTTTATCAACCCTAAAGAAAACCATCCACTTTATTACTTTAAATAGCCTATGATTTTATGTTTTCTTATTTGAATTCATGGAATACTCATAGATTCATCAATTTATATATGGAATTTCTTAATTGCCGTAGTTTCCCCTCTTGTTTATAGTTTAGCACATTCTTGGTGCCACTATTAAGTCTCGGAATACAAGGAGATTTTGTTCATTGCTCTTAATTAGGTGTTTTATGGACCTTTGTTTCTCTTCATGGTAATTTTGGTGTAATAGGATTCATGTTGCATCAATTTGAACTTGATCAATCTGTACTATTGCAACCTTATAATTCAATAGCATTATCTGTTACAATTATTTTCTTTGTTCAAATATTTTTTTATTTATCCAGTGGGCCAGTCCACTTGGTTTTCTACACTTATTTTGGGTGTAGCAATTATTTTCGATTTATCATCTTCTTTCAAGGTTTTCATAAATCGACCTTGATTCCATTTCATATGATGGGAGTCACTACAGTATTGGGTGTTGATCTTCTATGTGTCATTCATGATGCTATCATGGAAAATATTTTATTTGAATATGGTGATAGTACAAATATGTTTTTTTAACTAAAGCAGGTGATTGGTATTTATAAAAATGTGAAGTAAATCATCAACAAAAAGTTATAGTAAACTAATCCAAAGAAGAGATATTATAGAGTTTCTACAAAAAAATATTCCCCCCATATAGAGTCATCCAATTTTTTTAGATATTTCCCTATATCTACAAATGACTATATTGTTGTATATTTTAACAAACTGACCTAATAGTAATAGACAAAAAAATACCTTAAACAACTAAAGCTAGGTAGAGTTATGAGCACTATTCATGACTTGATATTCAACATTTTCTTCCAGATCTTCTTTCTCATCTTATTGCTCCTCTAAGCATGAGACCAACATTGTTGCAATAGGTTGATGGACAGAGGAGACCTTAGTTCCCCTACTACTAAAGTAGTCAATTGTGCAAGATTGTTTTGCTACAAGAAATTCGTCATGTTTGTCCAAGGTGGCATGAATAGTGTCAACCTGAGCTTTATACACACGTATGTTATCTTCTACATCATATAAGTGAACCTATAAGAAGGACATTTGTGACAAGAGCTGATGCATTCTCTACTCAGTATCATCCAACCAAGGATCCAATCAAGGAATATGAGCAATAACCTGGCGAACAACCTCTATATAACCTTCCATTTATGAATTCATATGACATAAATGACTGCAAAAGTCTCGGATATCCACCTAAGTTTATGTTACTACGTTAGAGATATCTTTAAGTTTGTCTTTCAAATCAGCCACCAACTTCATCACTTCCCAACAGAAACCCACTAGAGCTCTAATATCTCAAACTTTCCAAGTTAAAGACAAAACAGAAACTGAGGTAGACCTATAAATACCCACATGTAGGCTTTCCTCCACGCAAATAAAAAACTTTGCAACAAAATACCACTTCGATGTGTAGGGGAAATTTGCTTCAAACTCTGTGATCAACCTGTAAACAATCTCCTAGATATAGTCTTCTGTGCACCTAGATAACTCAACAATAGAAATCCACTCCACCAGGGTGTAGGGAAATTATTCAAACTCTAAGTCTTTAATCAACAATATCATCTCCATCACACTAAAGCCACTGCAATTCCTTGTCTCTCCTTTGAACCGAGGAATGCAAATAACAAATATTGCATTAGAAGGAAGGTAAAACACAATCCAAGACAATGTCATGTCCATGCTTCTCATAGAGTCATCCACACATGAAATGGAACAGTTCATTAACACATGTTTTGTTGGTGTAGAACAATGGTGATAGACATTAAATGGAGACTGGACACTCCACCTTGTAGTTTAAACCCACATTAAATCCTTCCCCATCATATACAAAGATCAAGGGGCATCCATATGAATGACTAGAGAATCCAACATATAACTTGTTGACTTCCATTGATACACATATCCCCTTTATCCATAACTATTGCATGATTTGCGAGAAGATCAATATTTTTATTGTTATCTTATCGTACACGAAAGAATTGAACTTCAGGGAATTGAGCGAGAAGGTTGTTAATACGTTGTTGTAGTCGTCCCAATATCCTATCTTTAAGTTATTTTTTCTTTCTAGCTTGATAAATGATTAAGAGGGATTCTCCTACGACTAGAAGTGACTAAATGCTAAGAGGGACAACGATTTTTAGTGCTTGGTAAAGGGTATATCATTTTCCTTAGTTATTTGTAGGTTTCCCTAAGCCCTATTCAAATGTTAAGATTGCATTTCCTTTGAGATCTAGTAGAATCCACCCCACACCTACATCCCAGGGGTTACCCTTCAAAGATCCATAAAAAATAAAACATGGATTAAACCCCCAGCAACCATTTCTGAAATTCATCGTGCTTCATTTCCAACTTCCAAGGAAAGTGTTAGCTCAATCCCCCCTTGCATCCATAATTTATCTTAAATATCCAAAGAATCACTACATTTATTTTTACGTCGCTACTGAATTGTTTCACTTAGTAAGGCCTTTGCACAAACAGTTGTAGTTGTTGGGGATGTGAATTTACAGTCAAAGATTTTCTTATTTCTTGCTTCCTGTACTATTCAGAAGATATATTTTGGAAGGATATTCCATGTCCTCGATAAAATGAGCTTGTCTATTAGCAAACATGAATATTCTTTTTTTCCAATTTAGAAAATTTCCATTATAATTTTCTGGCAGTAGAATT
The DNA here is from genome assembly GCA_001517045.1 of Pseudotsuga menziesii. Classification (NCBI taxonomy): domain Eukaryota; kingdom Viridiplantae; phylum Streptophyta; class Pinopsida; order Pinales; family Pinaceae; genus Pseudotsuga; species Pseudotsuga menziesii. Next base: position 704,694 of record LPNX010497949.1, read on the forward strand.
GACTTATTAATATCCTTTAGACTATGCTCCCAAACTTGCTTTATATATTCACATTTAAAGAAGAGATGATTGATTGTTTCTTCATTAGTTTTACATAGGACACATCTGGAAGGCCCTTGAATCTACCTATTCTTAAGGTTTTTCGACACAAGATTTTTTCCTTGAACAAGAACCAAACAAAGGTATTTATCTTTGAGAGTCCAACTTGTTTCCATATTTTAGACCATAGACGAGAAAAGGGGGGGTGAAGTACATTGTCTCATATCCTTCTTTAACTATATAAAATCCTCGCTTACCCTAGGCCATGTTGTCTTTTCTATACAAAATAATAGGAGCCACCCCATTCAATAATTGCAATAGAACATTGAAATCTTCATTCAAGAAATCAGATGCTTCTATAACTCTCCATCTCATCCACATACCTTCCTCATCCCATTCAGATAAATTTAAAATGGTTTGAATCCCTCTTTTCTATATCCAATCTTTTATATCATTAGAACTTGCATTTTGGATCAGAGGAGATTTTCCAAGTATGTTGTCTTGCAATAGGTTAATCATTTTCCCATTTCCAAGAAGATAATAGAGGCCATCTTGAATTATTTTACTCACAGATTTACATAGTTTCCATATTTCAAATCCTTCTCCTTCCCATTTACCGAAATCAATACAATGAAGAGTAGGTTTTTGAATATATATTATTTTGCAGTATTTCTTTCCACTAGGTTTTTTCATTGGAAACCATTCATCATATTATTTTAGTCCCCATAGCCAAGTTCATTAATTTGGGGTATTTAACACCAATGCCTCCATTCGCTTTGGAAGATTTGATGGTGTCCCAATTCACCAAGCGGAATTTTTGATGATTTGATTCCCCTCCTTTCCAGAGGAAATTCCTAATACATTTGTTAATATTTTCTTGATTCCAATCGAAGCTAAGAGGGAAGAACATTGAAATAAAGGAAGGGAAGATAGTATAGATTTTATCAAAAATAATTTTTTAATTGGATCAATCCATTGCATGCCCCAACTGTGTATTTTTTATTTAATTTTATAAGATATTTTTTCTCAATCAACTTATTTGACTTGCTTATGTGAAATGGGAATTCCAAGATACCTAAAAGAGGTCTAGCTGCCAATGCCCACAAGATAAGCACCCTCAAAATCGTTTGAAGAAGGAGAGGAGTAACATCCACCCATAGATTTTACTTTTTTCATTATTAATCCCCCCCCATAAGCACTTATGAAAAGATCCAATGTCAATTTGTACCTGCTATCCTTAATGACTAAAGCACCTCCAAGTACAAAACTATCATCTGCAAACTATGCATTATTAAAAACTTTAACTCCCCTAGCTATTGTTATTCCACAAATATTTCCTTCTTCCATTTCCTTGAAGCTTATCTAGGGAAGCTTGTTTACCTAACTGGTTATACATGTCTCTACTTCCTCCTCTCTTAGATGTTTGCATGATCTTATACCTAACTTTTTATGAACCAATTTATCCTCTTATGTATATTCTAAAGAATCTTCCTACAATTGTTGAGATTTATGCTTGGTTATAACTCATATATTATCCTCATTTTCCTTACTTTGATGTAAATTTATTTCCTGAATTGGTTATAAGGGAGAATAGAGGAGTAATATTCCAGTCTGATCTCCTCTAAAATTATTTGAGGGACAGAGGGATGAGTGTTTTTTCCCAGTGATAACGCTCATGTTTGTTCCAATCTCTTTGATTCTTGTTTTCGTGTGTTATTTTCTTATTGTGGATCTTTTTTCACTTTCTTTACCCTTTGGTTCTAATAAGGCATGAAACTGATTTGATGAAGTTTCAACCGTATAATTAATTGAATTAATAATATTGGAATTATGTTTTCCTTTCTTCAATACCTGCCCCCAACCTTGTTCTTGTTCTTTTTATGTTTCGTGCTCCTCTTTCTTCGGAAAATATCTTGAAAAATGTCCATAGTCATGACATGTTTTACATTTAAAGGGTAGCTAATCATAATCAACCTGTTGAGCATGAGCCCAATTATCCATTGTAATATTGATAACTTTTGGTAATCCATTGTCAAGGTCCGCCTCAACACAGATTGAGCATATGAAAACATGGGAGGTTTTAGCTCATATTTATCTATGCATCTTCCTAAAGAATTACAATAGCTGCAAGAACTTCATCAAACCAACAATGCAAAGGATGAGGTCATTATACCCAGGTTGGGACAATGGAAGTGATATCACATGCAAGATCAAAGGAAATATTCCAACTATTTAAGTACATACCTCTAGGTCCCATGAAATAAGTTCGATTTTGAAAAATCAAGTTTCGGTCCTCTTTATTTTCAAAAGAAAGGCACAATATCCCCTTCCTCAAAAGATGTTGCATTCTTCCTATCAACAACGGTCTCCAATTTTTATTTAGCCAAATTTCCATGACTTTTGGTGATGGCTAGAGTCCTATAAAAATTCCTACTAATCCTCTCTTTGTTAGTCCCAGATCTTTCATATTTGTTGAAACCATTGAGATTTTTACCTTTGGATTAGTTTCATGTTTCATAAATCACGTGGAGGTCGAGGATCCTGCCATTACTGGGGTTATTGTACCTGCTGATTGACAAAACACATCATCCCGACTAAGCTTGCCTAGATCTAGTTCCAACAGGTCCATTATTGTAGAGACTTCACTTGCAAGCACAATATTTTTATTAGGGATTCAGAGAAGTAAATCTAGGTTAGAAGTTGCATAGATTTTATACCTTACTATCTTACTCACTTTTCATTTTTTATGGTACAAATATGTTATTTGCTTTATGTCACTTCAAATTTCACCTGTGCTCAATACATTTTATTTTTCATATTTCACTTATGTAGTTTCCCACCCATCTTCTTGGGTGTATTGTTTATACCTATATACATCCAAATTAATACATATTTAGGACAATCTATTATCTTCCTCCTGGTTATTTAAATGAACTAAATATTTTGTATGGCCTTCATCTAGATGGAGAACCTCGAGAGTCATTAGATATCCCTTTTGTTATGACCAATTCCATTTGGTTTTCCTTTCGAGTTTAAACTTCAAAACTTCAACTTCTTAACTTAATCATGAGAGCATTCCTTATATCCAAAAAAGATAAATTTCTCCTTTCTCATTTCATAAAGTTGGATACTCTTCATTTTTCCAAGTGGTTAAACTCGCTTCTCTTTGTTTTTTATCGCTTTCAGTATGATGAGTGTTTTAGTAGTTTAATCCATACTTACTCCATTAAGAATATATTCACCTAAATCCATGATCAATAATTCTTTATATAGTTTTTTCAATAGATACCTCTATTTTCAAACCCTTATAACCAAATCACAATCTAATTCTATAAAATTCCCTTTCCCTTTTTCCCTAACAACCATCCCTCTTATTCTAAACTACTGCAAACACCATACAACAAACCTTCAATTCCTTAGATAATATACCTCCCCTTCTACTCTTAATAAAAATACCATAATCCAAATATCATAATCTCATTATTCTATTGTAAAAGTATTTAATTCCTATATGAAATGAAAAACATTTACATACTCCACTCATATCTAGTATATCAAACATGAGAGAAACCATCTGTCATCAATGATGGAAATTGTTGTTAGATGCGAGGTATCCCACCAATGATGAAAATGATGGGTACAAAAGTATCAACAAGAATCGATACGTGAATATATGTTTTAAAGGTTAACATCGATGCCCAGAATAGATTGTGATTGGGGCCCCTATAGAATACTACCTCACGTATTTATGTTCTCATACATCCTAACAGTATGTTCATATGTATTCCATGGTAGAGATGTAGAATTCGGCAAGAGTGTCAGGAGTATGATACTTAACCCTAGTTAATTCATTTGTTATTATATAGATTTGTTATTAATGCATCTCATTTCATAAATTTGGATACTCTTCTTTGTGCCAAGTGTTTAAACTTGCTTCTCTTTACTTTTATCACTTTCATTATGATAAAAGTTTTATTAGTTTAATCCATACTTACTTTATTAAAAATATTTTCCCATAATTTTTTTTGATAAATACCTCTAATTTCAATTCCTTATAACCAAATCACATTCCAATTCTATAAAATTTCCTTCCTCTTTTTCCATACCAACCATCCCTTTTATTCTACATTAATACAAACTCCATACAACAAACCTTTAACTCCCTTGATAATATATCACCCTTTCTACTCTTAATAAAATACCATAATCCAAATTATATTGTAAAAGTATCTAGTTTTTAGTAGGAAAAGAAAAACGTTTACATTTTTCCATAGCAACCATCCCTTTTATTCTACATTAATACAAACTCCATACAACAAACCTTTAATTCCCTTAGCAACCATCCCTTTTATTCTACATTAATACAAACTCCATACAACAAACCTTTAATTCCCTTGATAATATATCACCCTTTCTACTCTTAATAAAGATACCATAATCTAAATATCATATTCTCAATTATATTGTAAAAGTATCTAGTTCTTAGTGGGAAAGGAAAAACGTTTACATACTCCACTCATATTTCACATATGTAAATAACTTTATATATATATATATATAAGCCAAAGTATATATATATATATATATACTTCAGCCTCGTGATCGAATTGTACCTATATTTCTCCATCCTCCATGTAAATCCTAAGAAGAATAACCATTTATGCCATAGTAATGACCAAACATTGGCATGCATGTTAATTATAAAATATCCTATATCCTTGAAAAAATAGATGCATATGAGGTAAGAAAAAATAGATAACAAGGTACATATGAGGTCAATAAAAAAGATAACACATTTCATGAAGATTATCAAAATCAAAGTGATTAGTGTGCTTCCAAATCTATCGATTTCTAGAGTGATTCCAAATCTATTTATCTTCATATATTACTATATTATATTTCTATCATTTATAATTTGTATATTTAAAAATTAAATTAAATTTTATAATATTTATAAAGATGATAATTGTTGTTGTTTTTTAGAATTTTTTACTTGCGAGATTAGCATGTGGTCTAAGAAACCATGATTAAGGAGCATCTAAGCCATTAAAATCATTCGTGAACCACATCCAATCTAGTTAGGATTAGCATGTGGTCTAAGAAACCATGATTAAGGAGCATCTAAGCCATTAAAATCATTCGTGAACCACATCCAATCTAGTTAGATTTTAAGTGTCTTCTCTAAACAATCTTGTGAGGTTTCAACTCGGGTCAGCATGCATAACAAGGTCCATCGAAACCAACCATGCTAACAAAATTTGACTATGATGATGACAATCATTATTAATGTTTATTGATAATCAAAATTTCAAAAAAAATGATAAAAAAATTAATTGATTTATTTTAAAATTTAAATTTATATACTCCAAAAAAATTCGAGAAAGTTTTAATAAATCTAAAAAAAAATGATTTGTGTAAAGATTAGGAAGGTTGAGAGTAAATGTCTATGTGTGGAAGATATTTTAAGAGAAAATGTTTTTCATCTTCCGCTTTCTCGATATCTCAAAGACAACAAATTCATTCATATGATCTTTTTGGAAGTTGTCAATATCCTCTTTCATTATAGAGCTCATGAGAGTTCATTTTATTTTAACAATCTTGATTTGTTTATTTACGTTATTTATGTTGATTTGGGAGCATGATTAACTTTAGTGGTCTTATTTCAACCACGCTTGCCCCCCCACTATTGTCATCAGGGAGTCCAAGGGGAAACAACAACCTTTTGGAGATCCTCGTGCTCACGGTTCAAGGGTAGCACCCCCGTTGATAGTTTTTTGAGAAAAATGACTCATAAAATATTTTAATTTTGTAGACAATTTGGACCGTCCATCATTAGGTCGTAGATCTAGTGGTAGAAATTATATTGTTGCTTTTTTTCCCTAGAATGCAACACTCTTTTTATGAGGGCATTATAATACAACTATGTAGTGTGAGAGAGTGAAGAGGAGGTTGCAACAAATGTGTTGTAGGTTTTATCCCTTAATTTTGTTGGATGGAATAAAGGAAAGATTGGTCATTTCTTTGTGGTTGTAGGGAAACTTTTATGGGAAAAATTGATTCCATGGGATATTTTAAAGATTTTTTTCCCAAAAACGATCAGCCAATTTGCATTCTTTTCAAAATCCCAATTCCATACCCCAAAGCCAATATCCCACATGCAAAAGAACTCTAAATGAAAAGACCATAAGATTAAAGGATTGTTGGTTTGCATCCTTTAAAGAGTGAATTGGCTGTGAAAGCGCAATCGTGTGGAAAAATCCTTTATTCCGCCATACTCGAAGCAAAGTTCAAATTTGAAAATTACATTGAACTTATTATTTACTGTTTAAATATCAGCTTAGCAAAAAATGATAAGGCCCCTGCCACCTGAGAGTCTTGACTCTTCCTACCGTCATGAGCCTTAAGTATACATGTGAGGGGGGATATGATAGCCCAGGTTATGGATTCGAAACTTGTGACTCTCGACTTACAAGGGTATAAGTAAGGAACCTCGATTTAACACTACCCTCTGCAACAAAATGACCGATGAATCCCATGGCTCTGATTATGAGAACCTTTGTAGCAACAGTAGTGTTAGCATCGTTGTCCTCATCCTATACTGAGTTGTAGGTGCAGTATGACCATTGCAGGTAATGTTCTTGACTAACTTGGTGCCATCCCATTGTAGGTTGGGAGGGAAGGATTGAACACATGGCATAAACTGACATGCAACATCAGTAACACATGCCATTTCATTTTCGATCATCTCGATAACACGAAGCAAAAAGAAGAAGGGAAACAACAAATGTAAGTTAGAGTATGGGGAAATCCAATGCTCCTTGAATATAGGAAGGTGTTTAAACAAAACCCCCACCCCATTAACATTGGGTTTTGTTTCCAATCTCATTTGTAGTGGGATGCACCAGATACAGTTGATACATTTTGTACCAAAAATGGTTAACTACAACTACCCCAACACATGTCATTCCTCCAAGCTATCGACTCTCAATTTATTCAAATTATGCTTCATAACATGGGAGGCAAACAAAAATCGAGTATTGAATGTTGCACACTCACCCAACATAGGAAGGTGTAGACTTGAATGCTTGCACACTAGCCGTGTGTACAAGTGAGGTGTAGACTTAAATGCTTGCACAATGACCATCACGAGTCTGTCAGTCGTGAGTCTAGAAAATATAACATGTGTGAATTGCAATCTTCCACCGTGAACATCAAGAGTGACAAAAGCAAGAACTAAAGAAGGTCAGGTACCAAGATATCATGTGTTTTGAACATAGGATTGGAAACAGGACCACCAATGGCCAGGTGATCTCAAACATGTATGGCCATGGAAACATGTATTAAAAATTATGACGGGAGATGTAACTTAGCACCTATCAAATATACAGTTTGAAATTTGTGTTGGCCATAGCTATTGACGTGTCAGTTTTTTAAACTGTCAAATACGTTTTTGAAATGAAAATACGTCAAACTGTCAAATACGTTTTTGAAATGAAAATACGTCCTGTAGGCCGTCAAATTCCAGGCATACTTGAGGGCAAGAGCTATCCATTGAGCTGCAAAGTATTTAATGCAGCTGCAACAAGCTTGATGATCGTTGGATCTTGAGTTGTTCTAGATCCAACGGTCAACAAACCTACTTCAGCTGCATTAAATGCTTTGCAATACTTAAGTCCATTAAGTTTTCCATGCCTGTTATCATTAATGGATGTTTGTTTTTTTGGAACTCTGAAAAATAACCGTAGGCAGATCATAAACCGAACAACGTAGCGTAACCACGAAACATCGATAAAATCCATAGGAAAGAGGAATTTGTCTCAAACGTACCATCCATTTGACAATTAAAGAAAAAAATTACGATCTATAAAACTGAAGGCAAAAAGTTCACCACCGCACTTTAAAGGCTTAATCTATTATCTTAATTTTAACGTCTGTAACCATTGAAACTTGTACATTATACCAGAGGACTCGACTCCCTAGTACAAAACCATCATATATATCCAAAACTTTGATAGACTCGCCTTCCTTGCATGATTTTTTGTTAAGCTTGGCGTGCAATAAAACTTGTTCAGGAAAAACATTTAGTTGAATTTAATTTGTTTTTGAAAGGATAAATAAGTTTTATGACGCCATGATGCAGAATGGCGGTGTTTCTGTTATGAATACATGGAATGTCTTTGAAAAGTCATACGATTTCCTTTGCGGTGTAGATGAAAGAATACCCACGGTTGATTATATGCTGGATGACCATCCACTTTAATTGTTCAAACTTAAATAAGAAGCAAAAATCAAACTTTCACGTAATCTTTTCCTTCTTGGATGAAATCATGGATATTTAGTTGAGTATATATTATTTCTCCTTTTGACAATTTCGAATCCACATTTAAACCTTGTAATCTTTATTTAAGGAAAAAAATTAATAATTTCATTTTAGTAAAAGGAAATTGCATATGTTAGATGTTGTTTAAGCATTTCATATGGAGTAAGCTAGCTGTGGAGCAATCCTCCCTCATTGGACGGAGGAGGAGCAAAGTTAGGGTTGACTTTGCTCCTCCTCCGTCCGATGGAGGGAGTTTTGCTCCACAGCTAGCTCACTCCATTTCATATCATGATTATGGTATTTTTCAAGGTTAAAAAAGTGGAGCCAAAAGGTGCCTATTAGCAACCGAAAGTAACTTGGGGGTGCATTTTATGGAGGTATGTAAGGGTCTTACATATATATGTAACAAGATAGATATTCCATATACATTATACAAAAATATTCAATAAAAAAACTACAAATTAAATGAGCATCGAGATACTCTGAGTTACTCTCATCTTTAGTTTTTTTCACGTAAAGTAATTTAATATGTAGATGTATATGAGATATCAATGTTTTTACAGTAATCACATGATGATGGTTAAGGGATAATGTGTTTAAAGTAATTATTTAATGTAAATAAATTATTCAATTTTGTGAGATTGAGAATTATCATTAAAGTTTTATGTCAAAAGGATCACCAATAATGTATTAATAGTTTATTTAATCAAAATATTTTTTAAATAAAGACATGTATTATTATAAATAAGAAGAAGTTGTGTTGGATGATTTCGCAAATCTCGACGTTTCGATCCCTACTCTGGGATCATCATCAGGAGACAACTGAAGCATGAGGTAAAAGACCAAGAAGCCCGTCAGTATTTATAGTTATTGTGAAGCATAACAGGTTCTAGGTTTCTAAGTCGGTTTTAAGTTTTAAAATTTTTTGTATTTTATTTTTAATTTTTTAATTATCATTATTATGAGAATATTATAATAAGGTTTTAACGTCAAGATTTGTGAAATCATCCAACGCAGCTCCTTCTTATTTACAATTCTCCATTGCGTAAATGACTACTTTCAAACATGTATTATTAGTTTATTTAACCAAATAATCTTCAAAATATCATCATCATCATCATCATCATTATTATTATTATTATTATTGTTATGTTGAATGGGTTACTTTTAAATTTAAATAAAATGGAATTTTAAGTGAGTATTTTGTAAATTAAGGTTTTTTAAATGAATAATAAGTAAATTTGATTATAAAGAAAAAAAAATTATAGTAAAAAATCAAAGTAATTTATATATTTATAACTATGTATAGATTGTGAATGTCTAATATAGTTAACATTATTATAATTTTATTATATATTTTTTTAACACAAACGAGTAAATTTATTATTAAAATGGAGAAGCAGGTATGTTTTGGCAAATGCCAATCAACCAAGTTACACTACAACAAAAACTGGATTTAGCGTCTCTTTTTGCATCCTTTTTTGCGTCTAGACCATCTTTCAGTGTATTTTTCTTCATTTTTTGGACAAAATGGCGCAATTTCACGGGTTGGTGCTATTTTAGGCGTTTTTTACGTCCTTTTTCTAAATCTAGAGCAAATTGCGGCATAATTTGCACCAGGTTTTGCAATTGGTTATGCGGCAGGTTTTGCATTAGGTTTTGCGACAGGTTTTCAGCCTAGTTTTGCACCTAATTTTGCGCCTAGTTTGTACATCTACTCTTGTTGCGCCCCCTTTTACACCCATGTTTGCCTCAACTTTTACGCCCTTGTTTTCATCCACTTTTGCATCTTTTTTTACATCCACTTTTGCATCCACTTCTGCTTCTTTTTTTGCATCCCTTCATGCACCAAGTTTTGCATCAAAGTTTACATCATGTTTTGAGTCTAGTTTTGCATCTCGTTTTGTTTCAACCATTTTTGCATCCACTTTTGCATCCATTTTTTTGTCCACTTTTGCACCCACATTTTCATCTCTTTTTGCATCCCATTTTGCATCTACTATTGCATCCACTTTTTCATCCACTTTTGTCGCGTCACAATTCACACCCATTTTTGCGCTTACTTTTACACCCACTTTTGCTTCAACTTTTGCATCCACGTTTTCATCTTTTTTTGCATTCAATTTTACATTAGTTATTGCATCCCTTTATGCATCCATTTTTGCATCCACTTTTGCATCGGGTTTTGCATTGGGTGTTACGACTACTTTTGCATCTACTTTTGTTGCATCCACTTTCACATCCAATTTTGTATCCAATTTTACATCCATGGTTGTATCCACTTTTGCGCTAATTTTTTCATCATGTTTTGCTTCCATAATTGCATCATTTTTTGCATCCACTTTTGCATCCATTTTTGGTGCACCCCATTATGTGCCTACTTTTGTTGCATCATTTTTTGCATCCATGTTTTTATCCACTTTTGCATCCAGTTTTACACCCAGATGTTGAAGATGAAAATGAAGATAATGATTATGATATTGAGGATGGTTATGATGATGATGATAATGTTGTTGATAATGAGGAGAACGATGACAATGATGATGATGATGATTATGATGATGAGGAGGAGGAGGAGGAGGAGGATAATGGCAATGGTGACATTGCCAATGATTATGATGGCAATGAAATGAATGATGATATGGTGATGATGACAATGACAATGACGATGAATACAATGAGAATGATGATGGTGATCATCTTAAAAAATAAGTTGTTATTTGTCATGCATAAATTGTGTGTGTCCTCCGTGACCCTTTTCCACTAATCACATATTTTGGGTAGATGTTATTTCTTATGCCAAAGGTAATGATGAATAACTGATGAAAATGTCAATAATCATGATGATGATGATGTCAAGGACAATGGCGATGATGATGACATGGATGATGATTATGCCGATGATGATGACTATTGTGATAATCATGATGACAATTACAAAGATGACGACGATGATCATGATCATGATCATTTCCATCATCTTCATCATCAAAAACATCATCACTGTCATTGTCATCTAGTTCATCATCGTCATCATTTAAAGCATATGGGATATGTTTACCATTTAAAGCATGCATAACAAGTGAGATTATTCTAAAACACCCCACCAAAGTACAAAATTCAAACCACAAGGGAAACATAATATTGAAATTGTTCCAATTTTCTTTCTCCCAACAAAACATGCTTCATTTTAGGGAATTATGTTAAAATCCATACATTCATAGTCCATCCATACTATACTTGTAATAAATGTAAATATAATACTTAACCAAATTTATAAAATAGGTAAATATTTTATAAACACCCTTATGATATATAAACTTCTTTCACCTTAATAATGGTAAAATATGTAAAGAAGGGAGGCGAAGAAAAATATGTAAATTTCATAGGGAGGCGAAGTAAAACATGAAGGATTTTTCAAATATAGATCTATGTACAACCACCCATTTCCCAAAGGGGATTCTTCTAAATCAATCTATGGATTCGGGGTTATGAGTATCAATTTGGTCTATCTGGTCCGTCCCCAATTTGGCCATGAGAGGATTTAATATTATTCCACCCATGAGGACTGCTTAGGGAGCCCAGTTGGCAACATGGGTGTCTTGATTCTCGGGCCAGGCCATTCAAAGCCTGGTTTTTCGGGATGGAACAAAGTAAACTAGGAGCTCTACCGTCGTTGATGCCTCTACTATCTCCGTCTTAGATGTTACTCTCTTAGATACTATATAATATATACCTATGCTAGTGGTGATACTAATGCTAAGTCACCAAAATTTAGATCGCTATCTCGCGATTGGATTTTGTATTACTACGGATTGGCATTTACAACTATGTTTTATGAGAGGGATTCACACAGATGGACTAATTAGGAATATCTAGGATAAGACCCATCTAGGAGACCTAATCTGAGTAGCCATACCTCAAACTCTACGAGGGTACATAAATTACGGGGACAAGGGGCCAAATCCATACGACCGTTGGATAATGAGAATGAACCAGGTGAGCCTGCTCTGTTGCAGGGACTAACGGATCGGGCACCCAACACTACGAAGCTTTGGATTTATAACAAGCGGCTCTCAAACCACCTATTACTCAAGTACCAGTCATGATAATGCTTTTTTATGGAGCCTCTGAATGACCTCCCAGCTTCTAGCTTCCACATTCCGTTAAAGAAATCGGTGCATTTTCCCTCAATAGGACCATTGAAGATGGAGATAATTTGGAATTGAATCAAAATAACGAAGATGGAAAGAATTGGGTATTAAATCAACTCATGTGGCTTCTTTATAATTTTATGTCAGGTAGCATGATTTCTAAGAACAAATGCAAAGGATTCTCCATCGTTGTTGTATTTTCCTATTTCTCCGTTACGCCCTGTGTAGAATCTTCTACGACCATATTTTTCTTATAGGCCAAATGCAAATGTTATGGCCTAAGGCTATGTTTTTTAACCTTGCCATTGCTCAAGTTACAAAAAATATCCATGGTTAACCAAAATTCATAAAAGAGGCACTATATCTTTCTCACATGCCAATATTCCCTTTATAGGGCTTTGTGGTGTCCTGAGGCCCCACACATAGTTCATGATCCCTAAGGAAAAATGTTTTGGCTCAATAACTCTTTTCACATCAAATCATGGCCAAGGGACTGAAAGCCATACTTGGTGTGTCAAACCTCAAAACGACCAACATATCTTACTCATTGGCTAAATATTATCTATACAGTATATATGGCCTTTGATGTCGTCTAGGGAATCACACATGACCCATGAGCCCCTTACCCTTAGACGTTATGTTTTGACTTGATAATATGGCCCAATCAATGATAATTATTCTTGGTCGCACAGAGCTTGAAATGACTATTTCTTGCTTGTAAGCCAAATATTTCCCACACAGAGATGACATTATAGACTAGGGCCCATGACAACACATCAGACATGACGTTATGGTGAAAAAATCCCTATAGCAATCGATTTCTTTGCTAATTTTATTAAATCTATTTTGTTAAATTTTTACCTTTTTCTCTTTTTCTCATTAGTTTTAAAAATGAAAGAAAATACAACTTTAAGAAGAAGAGATGAAAGCCTATGTGGTCGGGAGGGAGGGGATTAAACTCCCTATTGGTTATACATAAACACGCCAAAGCCTCTAGCAATCGCCCCAAAAGGTGCAATAAAACGTCGAAGAGATTTGTGGTTATCCATGATACAAAACAAGAGATTAAAAATGTGTAGATAGTAAAAAACATCTTCTATCAAGTCTGGGGAGAAAATGGAGTCCATCCGAGAGCAACTTAACTAAAACAATGTTCACATTAGCAAATTTAAAATCAAAGAAGACACTAGACTTATTTGATATTTACAAATTATAGCAATTTTTAGGAGTAATCTTAAAATTTATAGTTTCTGAAACAAAATTCTCAAGCAGAGGTTAGCAAAAATAGGTTGATCCCATTCAAAACACGATATTTTAGATAGAAGTCAAAAGACTGTACCGAGGCTTACATTGAATAGAACTACTAACAAATAAACAACTAGTTACAACTGAGAGAAAGTCCATTATGGAATAGGATGAAATACACTTGGTTCTGCATCAATACTGAGAATTCCTTGAGGAAGGAGGCAACATTTGTTTGCTAGGGAGTCTGCAAATTTATTTAACCCCCGAAGAATATGATAAGATTCCACACTGTCAAAGCATTTCAAAGTTGTCTTAATTCTCTGCAAAATTACATTCAGGAGAGAGTTGTTGAAGGTGACTGTTGTATTTAGAGTTTTCACCAACATCTCGAAGTCACCAAATTTTTTTATTGATTTGAACCCTTTTCCTTTTGCAAGCTGAATTGCCATAAGTAAACTGTAGCATTCAGCCTGATTGTTCGTCATCGAACCAAGACCCCAACTGAAGCTAAGATGAATCAATCTTCCGGGGAAGAATATGACACCACTAGTGCCAAAAACCTCAGGGTTCCCTTTAGAAGCTCCATCAAAAAATAAAGCAGCTGAAACAGAGCACATCAGTTTTTCCTTTAAAGCATCTTTAGTTCTACAAAATTTCCAGTGCAAGGATTTAGATGGTTTTAGGAATTGCAATTTGTTTCCTAAAATAATTAATGCAGAGCCCATCCTCGATGGAACCAAGAGGGAAACCGATGGAGCCGAGAGGGAGGTCGTTGAGCAACTTGTGGGTTTAGCGAACAATTTTTTGGAATTATGGACAGCGAGATGAATAGAAGGGGTCGTTTCATTAAAAATACAATTGTTCCTAATCAGCCACAACGCCCACCAAGAGAATTTTAAAATTGAGTACCAATGTAAATGCAATAAGGCTGAGGAAGCTTTCAGAGGTCGACTGGCATGCCATCCTAGGTAGAGGGCCGGAACTGACGACTGAATTGTGATAGAGCAATTCAAATCCTGAAGTACTAGTTCCCAGACTTTTGGAGAATACACAATCAACTACAAGATGATCTACGGTTTCAAAATCAGAATTGCATAAGCAGCAACGGAAGGGACCATTAAAGCCACGTTTAGTAAGGTTATCTCCTATCAATGGCTTGTTTTTAATGCCAGCCACACAAAAAAATTCACCTTTGGCATACGTTGAGAAGCCCAGTCAGATTTCCATATTATTGGAGGAAAAATAGAACTCTGAGGAGATTGAAGAACGCTAAATCCTTTAGCAGCTGAGTAAACACCATCTTTTCCCCATCCCCAAGAATCTTTCAAGGAGTAATGAACAAGATCCATACCAAAGAGAAATAAAAGCAGCAAGTGATTTTGAGCTTTTAAGCGAACTGGTAAATCTAGAATAGACCAACCTACCCAGTTCCCTAAACTATCCCAAAGGCATATGTCAACCAGACGAAGAAGGCCCTTATTTGAAGCCCAGTTCATAATCTCTGATAAAGAAGTGACAGAGGAAAGAGGTGGGTTCCCGAATATTTTGTCCTCCCATAGGAGTATTATTTTCCCATTACCTGGAATTTGAAATAACTGCTTATTAAATAATTCAAAACCTTTTCTATGTGAATTTCAAATAGCAGAACCGGTTGAGGTATTTGTATAGGAGAGATTTCTCAGTGAACCGCCTTTGATATATTTCTTAAAAATGATCTTGCTTACGGGATGGTTTTTATCCACAAAAAGTTGCCAGAGAAGCTTGCCACTCAGCGCCAGATAAGCAAGACTAGGGTCCTTGATTTGAAGACCACCTGCTGAGAATGGCCTCTTAAGATCTTCCCAATTTACCAAATGCAACTTGTTTATACCACCTTTACCACCCGACCAAAGAAAATCACGCAATAATTTAGAAATCTGAGCAGAAATACTCTTAGGAGCTAGCAGCAATGAGGACTGGAAAATAGGGTAAGCTGAGAGAACAACCTTAATCAAGATCAGTTTCCCAGCCTTATTTAGCCACTGACCACCCCAGAAAGCAATTTTTTCCTTTAACTTTGCCAGAACTTCAAGCCAAATAAAGGGAGGCGACGGACCAAGGGTTAGAGGAAGGCCTAAATACTTGATCTTATCCCATTTGTCGAAACCAGGGAAGCCCAAGAAACCTGAAATTCGAAGAATTGTCGAGGGTTCAACATTCCAACCGTAAACAACACTCTTGGCTTTATTTATCAAGGCACCAGAGGAAAGGTAGTACTTTAAAAGAGTATCAGAAAAGGCCCGAGCAATATTCAAGGAGGCCCCTCCCAGGAGTAGGGAGTCATCTGCAAAAAGAGCATGATTGATTGGGTCCACTCCCCTGGCAATCCTAATACCTGGAATAATTCCAGCTTCCTTGTCAGTGATCAGTTTTCTGCTGAGAATTTCGGCCATCAAGATATAGAGGACAGGGGACATCGAGCAGCCTTGACAAAGACCTCTGGAAGCTTTGAAGAAGTCCGTAGGTCTCCCGTTAACTAATGGAGCTAACCAAGGTCCATCAGTGCAAGCTTTAATCAACCTTACGAACTCTGAACAGAAACCAAATGAGAGCAAAACAATATAGAGGAAGGGAAGCTTAACTCTGTCAAAATCATTCTTCATGTCCAAATTAATTAACATACCTTTCTCTCTCCTATGGAAGCTTGAATGGAGAGCTTCCTGCACCTGTATTACATTGCCACTAAGTGTTCGCCTTTCACAAATCCACCGTGGAGGGGAGAAATCAACTTGTCTAGCAATAGCTTAAATCTATTGGCTAGGAGTTTGGCCAGGATCTTATAGGAAACATTACACAAAGAGATAGGATGGAATCTATCAAAGGAAGAGGGATTAACTTCCTTGGGGCTCAGGGCAAGAAATGAAGAGTTGGTGCACCCTCCCACTTTCGCTTTTCTTTGAAAGGAAAACACCATTCGAACCAAGTCTAATTTGATGATGGGCCAGCAGGCTTTATAGAAGTGAGCGAAAAAACCATCTGGCCCTGGAGCCTTGTCAGACTCCATAGCCCAGATGGTATCAACAATTTCCTGTTCGATAAAGGGTTTCATTAAATCATAATTGTCTGCATCATTAACTAGAGAAGGGATGTTCTCCAACAATTCAGTAGAAGGTTCCTTATCAGTGATACCATCATCCTAGAAAAGAAGCTGATAGTTCTTACTAGCATGCTGTTTTAACTGATCTTGGCCTTGAACAAAGATTCCATCTCCAATAGCAATTTCAAAGATGTGGTTGCGGGACAATCTGGTCCTGCATTGTCTATGAAAATAAGCAGTGTTCTTATCGTCGACCTTAAGCCAGAGGCACCGAGACTTTAACCTGAGGTACTCTTCTTCATGTCTGAAAGATTGAGTAGTGCTAGCCTGAGCTAACTTCTCCACCACTAAGTGAGATTTGGAGATGTCAATGTCTTCCATAACCATTTGAATTTCAGCTAAAGCAGAAACCTGCACAATCCTGGAGTTCGTAGGGGACGGGGAGGGAATTTTGATCCACTGCTTCAACGCGATTTTTGTATTTTTCAGTTTTTGCTCCTAGACAAAGCTAGGATATCCAACTATGTACTGGGACCAAGATTGGAAAACCACTTCAAATAACCCCACTCTATCGGTCCAGAGAGGGCTATATCTAAAAGGAATTGGACCCAATTCCTCTTCTCTTTCAAACACCAGAGAGATCGGATGGTGGTCGGATGTTAGCTTCAACAAAATTTTGGTTGAGATAATGGATTGTCCTTCAATTAGAGAACTGCTGAAAAGAAATCAATCAAGTCTGACTGATAAATTTGCAGCACCTGCTCTATGGTTGGACCAAGTGAATCGATCGGACTTTGGTTTAAGATCATTCAAATCCCAATTTGAAATAATCTCCTCCACGAAACCGAGCATGAAATATCTGTCGCGCTGCCCACCTTTTTTTCATTAGGAGACAGAGAGATCTTAAGATCACATGCTAACATTAAATTAACTGGAGAATTGACCTCCAAAAATTCTGAAATCGATTTCCAGCAAATTTTTTTTTCATTGTAGTTGACAGGCATGTAGATATTGAAATCTTACTAGCAACGTGAAGGAGTTCTGTGAAAATACAATGCTGGGTGGAAAAAAAATTATTTAAATGAAATTTCTCTTCACACCATAAGGAGGCCAATCCCCCACATGTGCCTCTAGCACTGACTGCTTTGCCAGAGTTTAGCTTCCACTTATTTTCACTTAAAAGAAGGAGTACCTCCTCATCAACCTTGGTCTATTGGAGTAAAAGAATGTCTGAAGGGACCATTTTCAAAAGGTCGTTTACAACATTAGCCTTGAATGGGTTCCCTAGACCCCTACAATTCCAAGAGACTAGAAGCATTACTTACTTGGGTTTGAGGGAGTGACTGCTCCCTTTGGAGGCCTAGTTCTCTTATTCCTCTCGTAGGACATTTCGATGGTGGACTGACTTCCTTGAATCTTAAGTCTCTCAGCCTCTTCTTCCCGAAGCTCCTTCTTAGATTTCCTACCCCCCTTTTTAGATAGTTGTTCAATGGAGTTTTCATCCGAGGAGTCAGAGCTCTTAGTCAGTTTCTTTCGAGCAATATCAGCATAAGAATGGGGAGATAAGTCCCAAACAAGAAGAGGAGGATCTCCATCCCTTAGGGGAATCGAATGAATAGGGCCAATCTCTACATAGTCCATCTCATTCCCATCTAAGTGCTAAACTTCACCTTCTTCGAGATATGAGGAACTGAGGATAGCAAAATGATTGGAAGGCTTAATAAGGGAAACCAGAGGCTTCTCAACATTAGCCACTATTTTGCCTTCTTTGATCTTCTTTTTGGGTCCTGGGTTGGTATTTCCTGCTTTCTGAACAAGATTCCACTGCTCATTTTTCTCATTATCATTATCCTCTTCACCTTTTTTCTTACAATTCTAGGCAAAGTGTCCATAACCATGATAGAATCTGCATTTAAAAGGATTTTTTTCGTAATCCAACTCCTGGGTATAAGACCACTCAATAACGGTTAGATTCATTGCCTCCAGAAGGCCAGTCTCTAAGTCAACTTCCACGCATATTCTTGCATAAGAAAATTGATCTTTTGGTTCAACTCTGTCAATGTATTTACCTAGTTTGTTCCCAATATCTTCGAGGGAGGTTGAGTTCCAACAATGCAGAGGGAGATGAGGTAACCTGACCCAAACAGGAACTGCAGATGGAACGTCCTGCGTGGGATCAAAATCTATTGTCCATTTATTCAAGTAAAGTCCCTGAGGGCCCATGAAGTATGGACCATTTCGGAATATAAGATCACGATCTTCTGTAGAGTCAAATACAAAAATGTAGTAACCTCTCCCAACAAAATGGTTACGGATGCCATCAGAGATTAGTGGCCACCAGTTCCTTTGAACCCACCCGTCAATGGCCTTAGGAGAAGGCCAAAGACCAATAAACAACCCAATTAACCCATGTTCAGCTAAATTTAGAGCCGAACGACAAGTTTTCTCAGCTGGGAGTTCAACAAAAGGTATGTCCACTTTCTTGACAAACTTTTGAGCAGTCCCGCCTTTCCTCTTGCCACTAGAAGCTATCAATTTCTTGAAAGCCTCTAGGTATGGAGGAAGAGGAAAGGGGAGCTCCCCACAGGACATCAGAGCACCAACAAAGGCGGAGCAAACCTCCTCCAAAGACACAACAGATCTTGACAAGGTTCTAGCAAGCCAGTACTGCACTCAGGTCCAGCCACAGGCTACTCCCTGAATTCTGGCACCCAGAAGCAGCTAACGATCCAACCAGTAAGAACCTGGGAAAAGAAGCAGGTAACTTACCCATGGTGGAGCGAATTTCCCAGCAGACGGGGAAACACAGTTCAGCAACAGACTTGCAAAATCCAGGTACGCAGATAAAGAGCCAGCCAATGGACTCCACTTCAGAACCCTCAGCACAATCACCAATTGCCTTCCGAAATCGACGAGCGGAAAGACTCCCTCGGCACAATCACCAAATGCCTTCCGAAATGGCGGCAACGTTATGCTCAGGGAATCGACGATATCCCTCGACACAATCTCCAAATTCCTTCTGAAACAACGATGACGTTCTGGGAATCGGTGAGTGGAAGGATAACACTACCTTTCGAATCAACGTCGGCGTTCAGGGAATCGGCGAGCGAAAAGACTAACACCAAATGCTTTCTGAAACGACGGCAGCGAAGAGAACAAGAAATCCAATACAAACGAAGACAAACGACGGACTGGGTATCGACGAACGGAAGGACTAACACCAAATGCCTTCCAAAACAGTGGCGGCGATCAGGGCATCGACAAGCGGAAAGACAATCACCAAATGCCTTCCGAAACTGCAGTAGCGAAGAGAACAAGAAAACCGATACAAACACCGAAGCTAAAAGAAAACAAACCAAGGTCGTAGCAATGGAGTGCATTCTAGGAGGAATCTTTATCGAACGACAAAGATCCCTCTGCAGCAAACTACACACCAGAATAGCCTTCAACAAGGAGTCGAATGCTCCGAACCTGAGAAGGATAAACAAAACCTAGAAATCGAATCGAACAACCTTCTTGATGAAGGGCAACATAGCTCTTTGCAATGGTGAGCACGAAGACGCACTCCACCAGCAATGAAAGCTCTTTCTTCAATGATCGATTCGCCAAGTCTGGGAACAAGCTGAAATCAACCTCCAAAGGACAACCACAGATCTGCAAAAGCAAGGACAATCTCGCTACAGTCTTCAGGCAAACTGATCTCATGGATCTGGAAGAAGTCCAGACTCCACAACGACAGAAGCAGGTCAAGGGATGAACAAGGTTCTTGGAGCGAAAAAAATCAAAAAAAGGTGCTCAAGAGAATATCTTCAATTCCACTTTTCAAATCTTGTTATTATAATTTTTTTATAACAAAGTTGTAATTCTATTAAAAAAAATTGACTTATATTTAAAGAGTTGTGTTTGCATATAAGAGGACCAAGTGTGGGGCAATATTATTGGACTATGATGGTATAATGATGCCTTGACTTTTTTTAACAAAACATTTGAGCTTCAAGTTATTTTTGTTTTGTTTTTATTGTTAGTTGGAGGGAAAGGGTGACTTTGAGCGAGTGGTTCTCTTCATGCGAAATGTCAAGGGTATTGCAATAGAGCATGGTTATTTTGTAAAGTAAAGTCCAATGATTTTTTAGTGTTATAAAGCATTTAGAAAGTGCAGATTTAAGATGTAATTTGTTTTTGCTAGTCTTAAGAGATTTTTGTACTTTCATGATAGTTTAATTTCTTTTATTACTTCTATTTTGAATGTGCTTATAGTTCTCACTTTTTAAACCCTTCATATTTTACAAATCCTATTATCAAAGTCCAAGGACATTTGCCACCTCGTGGCTCTTGAAAGTTTTTTAAAGTAAGTTTATTTATTTTATTTTTAATTTTAGACAATGTCATCTTGGTTTTCTACTTTTTCTTAAAAATTGGTTGGAAATTTTCGAATTCTAAATATAAGCTATTAAAATTGTATACTTAGGATGCTATAGTTAAATATATATATACATGTCTAATATATTCATTTTTCAATTCTTTAATTTAATTGTTAATTAAGTATCAATAATTTTATTCTCACCCCAAATTAAAATACAACTTATAAAATGAACAAAATAAATTTAATTTTAATTTTAAATATTATTTAATTTTAAAATGAATAATATGTATGAACATATTAAACCATGATTGGTAATAGTAATTGAAATAAAAATTTATAAATAAAAAAATATAAATTTAAAACCATAATATTATATTTAAACAAATGTAATCTCACAAAAAATTATTACTCTTTATAATTAAAATATGTTTTTTAAAAATCAATTCTTAAGTAACTATATAATATATCATAAAAATTATACTTAAATAAAAACATTAATATTTTGTATATAACTATATACAATATCTTAAATATTCTTTGTGCAATTACACTGTATTTGGGCGTTAATATAATCACGATCGCAGTCCACCTTTAAAAATTTATTATAATTACAACCAAATCCTATATGCCATTTGGATGTTAATAGGATTGTTAATTTGAATGTTAAACGGATACAAATAAAATCTCAACGATATCATTTAGGTTTCTTATAAAATCCCACATGGATGTTTTTAAATTAAAATTATATAAATTTTTAAAAAATTAAAACATTAAATTTGTTGAAATCATGGTATGAATAAGTTAATTTTAAAAATTATATATATATTATAAAGTGTAAATATTTTACATTTATTTTGTTTTTAATTATGATATTTTAGTAACTTTTCAAAAGTATATCTAACAGAGCTTTCAAGCTAGATATACTAGTAACTTGTGACATACCTTAAGCCTACTGGGGTGAATCTCTATCCAAAGGGTCCCCTACCTTTAAAGCCTTGTCAAAGGAGCCAATCAACAACCCTAACCCCGACAGGTTTTGAACCTTCGACTTTCATGAAGATAACACATGTTCTTAACTTCATAAAAGTACTTTTGAAAAATCAACCTTATAAAATTAAGAATACTTATACAACATTATTAATATCTTTTAAAAAACCAAACTATATTTAATTTTTTCTTTTACATTGAAAAATGTTTAAACAATATTACCTAAAAATAATTAAAGAATTAACTCAAAAAAAGTAAATAGTTTGGTTACAAAACAACTTCAAGAAAATTCAAATAACTCCAAAATATCTATCAAATAATTAATAAATAAATGTTCAATTTAAAGCATTTATATAAAAGTAAAATCTTCTTTAAACTAAATCTTAAATCAATTTTTGACACTCTATAATCTATCAACTCTATAAATGGCCATTGAAGCCCTCCATAATTGAACATGGTCATGGACAATATCCACGATGATATATGTGACAAAATTCAAGAAAATATGTTTCCAATGGTTTGTATTAGGGTTATTTGATATCGTTTTGTAATATCGTGTAGTGTTTTGACTCTGGCTTTTATAGTTCTTGCGATGACTCCAGTTTTGGAGAAGAAATGAAAATAACTATATATGTAACGGACTGGACGCGCTAGAAAACGATCTTTTGATGGCGCTGCGGTTGAGGGTTTTGCAGTCGTTCCTGCTGGCTCTTGCTCAACGTTTCTTTCCCCATGGCGTGGCTCTGCCATGATCTGGTTTCCTTTTTCCCCTCTTGCTTGCGGTCGACCTGTTTCTAAGTGTTTTTCTCTGTATTCTCTGGGGTGGCGTTTTCTTCCTGTCCTGTTTATTCTTCTCTTTCTTTTGGATTGCAAGGTAACTCTTTTGGGCTTCTGGGTCTGTTTGTTTTTGTGTTTTCTGGCGAGGAATCGACGACTGGAGTTCCTCCTCATCAGCGGAGGACTAGTACCAACCAGTTACAAAAAAGTGGGAATTTGCCTAGGGTTTTTAGCCGGTTCCTGGTCGGCACCTACGTTTTCTTAGTGCCGTTTTTGTTTTTCTTGCCATGCGGGTGGTACGGACATGGGGTTTGTATTTTTACGTCGTTTTCATTCACCTGCCACCTTTGGGGTACCCGCATTTGATGGGAGTTGACTTTGGGTTGTTTTATCTGTTGTCTGTACCCGTGTTTTATCACTTCATTCTGTTGTCAGATCTTCAGGGTTTACTTTGAACCCTCTAGGTTTTATGTTTCCTTGCCTTTTGAACTAGGGTTATTTGGGCAGGGTTTGGTGGTCTAACCTTCGGGTTCCTTGTGTAGCTTCTCTTGGGTGTTGCTCCTAACCCTGGTCTCCTTTTGTCACGACTGTGTATTTCTGTTCTAGGGTTTTGTTTTTTATCTTGGTGGTTTGACTCTTGATTTCCCACGGGTCACTACCCTCGGACTTCTTGCTTCTAACCCTGGTTGTCTGTGCATGTTGACTTCTGGGTTAGGGTTTCGGTTGTCGGGTTCTATTCATCACCTTTGGGTGCTATGTCGGGTCACCATGAAGGGGTTCTCCCCCCCTCGTCGTGTGCCCCACCGACTACTCAGGCTCGCTCATGTCGTCGGAGAAATGCTAAAGCTCATAAAGTTTTGGAGAGGAGACTTCGGTTTGTTTTGGGCCGTGACTTATTTATGGATCTGGTGGAGGCTCTGTGCTCTCGGGCTCTCATTAGCAAACTCGAGTATTGTCAAATGGGGAAGAAGGATTGGATTGCTTGGGCCACGGAGCATTGGAAGCCTCTTTTCTCCTATGTGCCTACAATCAGCTTGCTCGCCAAAGGTTGGCTGGTTATTGTTTTTTTGGAAGAGGCGCATGCTTCAACTGTGTTAAATTCTCTGTGGCGCATTGGGGAGGGCTCATTGGTACCGGATCATTGGCACGTACATTTTGATCCATTAAGGGAGCTTGTCAAGAAACGTCACTTATGGGTCTTACTTCTAGGTCTCCCTTTCCCTCTATGGAGCCGCACTCTGCTTGAGGTTGTGGGTAATACTATCGGTCGATTTGTTGCGTTGGAGGAGGACTTTATGCACGCTTATGACAAGCAGATGGCCAACATTCTAGTGAAAATAGACATATCGGTGGGTCTTCCGGCTGATGTTGAGATTCTATGTCAGGAGTGCTTGTTTCTGCAATGACTTGATTATCTCAACATACCCTTTCGCTGCAGCCAGTGTAGGGAAGTGGGTCACCTGCGGAGGGAGTGTCCGGTTATCCGACAAGGTTCGGCATCTCCTTGTACTCTTCCTTCTCCACTGATGCGGCGGTCCTCTCCTCTTACTCTTGGAGCTGTCACGAACTGTCCTCCCTTTCTTAATCGGGATACGTCTTCTAAAGGTATTTATTCAAATGCTTGTTCTTTTTTTTAGGATGCGTCGGAACAAGAAATCCTTCTTTTGGATTCTGTGGTGAGTTCTGGAACCTTACCCTCTGCTGGTAGGGACTCTGTGCCTTTGGAGTCTAACCCCTCCCTTGTCTCGAACCCTTCTCTTGACCCCAAGGAGTTACTTTCACCCCTCCGGTCCCCTTCTCCTTCTGTGTGGCCTACTTCTTCACCTCTCCCCTCTGTGTCGTCCTCCATTTTCTCGGAATCTGATTTCCCACCTCTTGCTGGTCTACGTCATCAAACTGTATCTTCCCCACCTTGAAGCCCCGTCACCTCTCCTTCCTTCGCAGACCCTTCTTTACAAGTTTCTCTGGATATCTTCTCTGCTAAAACTCCCCTTTCTCCATCGGTCCTTCCCTTACACTCCATACGTTTTGAGAATGTCACTCTTCGGAAAAAAAACAAAAAAGTTCCTACTCGTCCTCGGATTTCTCCCCGACTTCCACCCAGTTTACTCCTCTGTCAACCAGGCTTAAAAATGCGGCTCGTCATAAGCCACATTCCCCTCCTCGGGTTCTTAGAGCAAGGACACCCCCTACTATTGGTTCTTGATGAAAGTTCTTTCCCTTAATGTGCAAGGCCTAGGAGGTTTGGACAAACAAAAAAGCCTCCAAAATCTTTTTGTTTCTCTGTCTCCTGATTTCATCTTTCTTCAAGAAGCTATGAATAGCTCCTACCTTGCTCTTTTAGCTTTCTCCAAACTTCGTCCGGGATGGGAATTTTGTGCAGTCAGCTCTTCTGGTCTCTCGGGGGGTATACTCTCGGATTGGAATCCCCACCGAGTCAAAGTTAAAGCCTTTCGTACTATAGCGGGTATCCTCCTAAAAGCTCGCCTTAGGGGCTCGTCCTTTACTCTTTCCATAATCAATTGCTATGGGCCTTATATTAGTCGCGAACCCTTCTGGGATGTGGTTTCTAGGGGAGGCATTCTCTCCCTTCCCAATCTGGTCTTAGCAGGAGATTTAAATCTAACTCTCAATGGCTCTGAGCTTTGGGGTAAGAAGGCCTTACTTGATCCTCTTGGTCCCTTCTTCATGCATCTTTTTTCGTCCTTTCAGCTGATTGATATTGCCCCAGCCTGTGCGGGTTCCACTTGGAGGAATGGAAGGTCTGGGGATGAGGGTATTTGTAAAAGGCTCGACATATTCCTACTTTCTACCAGCCTTTTCGACCTTCTCCCTAGGCATAGGGTTTGGTCTTATCCTTCGTCGGTGTCTGATCACTATCTAGTTATTCTTGAATGGAAGGAGGACTCTGCTCCCTGTCCTATACCTTTCAAGTTCAACCACTCCTAGTTGTCCAATGAAGATTTTGTCAAAATGGTTAAGGCAGCATGGCCTCTTCTCTCCCAAGGGTCTACTACTTCTGGGATGGAGGATTTCTCGCTGAAGCTTCGTCTCTTGAAAGAAAAAGTCAAAGCTTGGACTCATGACAAGACCCTGGAGATGAAAGACAAGAGTATTCACATTGAGGAAGAAATTGGTTTTCTCCTAAATTCTTCTTCCATGGGTCTATTTAGCCTTCAGATAAACAACAGGCTTCGGTCTCTTCGAGAAGAGTTAAAAAAACTGAGGGACCATGAGCTGCAATTTGCCAGGCTTCAAAGAAGGATGATTTGGGCTTCACTGGGTGATGCCAATACCAAATTCTTTCACTCAGTGGCATCTGCTAGGAAAAATCAAAATGCCATTTGGGGATTGGAAGATGAAGCAGGTAATTTGGTGGAGCATGATCAAGGTTTAAAGGACTTGGGTGTCAGGCATTTTAAGCAGATCTTTAGTGACGATAATCATACCACTATTGAAGCTCAGTTGAAAGTCATTCACTTATTCCCCTCCTTTCTCCAACAAAGGGAGATGGTGTCTTTCACTTCCCAGATCTCCTTGGAGGAAGTGGATCGGGCTTTAAAATCCTTCAAGAAAGATAAATCCCCTGGTCTCGATGGTCGGCCAATAGAATTTTTTTTGGCTTTCTTCAACTTCTTGGGGAATGAACTTGTCAACTTGGTGGAAATCTCCAGGCAGGAAGGTAGAGTTATACCTTCTTTGAACTCCACTTTCATAGCTCTCATTCCCAAAAAGGATAAACCCCTCTCCTTTGCTGACTTCAGACCTATATCACTATGCAATCTGGTTTACAAACTGATTTCAAAGGTTGCTGCTCAGCACCTTAAGCCTTTTTTAGACAAGTTTATCTCACCTCAGCAATTTGGGTTCTTAAAAAACCGACAGATCTCTGAACCTCTGGCCATTACTCAGGAAGTCCTCCATACTATCAAAACCAAAAACAGGAGCACCCTTATACTCAAGTTGGATCTCTGTAAAGCTTTTGATAGAGTGAATTGGTCCTACCCTAGACTTATCCTTCTTCAAATTGGAGTGCCCCTGGTGGGTGTTAACTGGATAATGGGTTGTTTGTCCACGACAAACTTTGCTTTGCTTATTAATGGATCTCCTTCTAGCTTTTTTACTGCCTCCCATGGTATCAGGCAGGGGTGCCCTCTGTCTCCGTTACTGTTTATACTTGTCATTGAAGGGCTCAGCCTCTTAATTGATGATGCACGTAGAAATGGAAAAATCAAGGGCATTAAGATTTCTCCCCAGCTATCTCTCACTCACCTTCTCTTTGTAGATGATGTGATTATGTTTGGCTTCGGTTCTTGTGAGGAATGAGTTGCTTTTAAAGTTATACTTGAGACCTTCTATGCTGCTTCGGGAATGTGCATCAATATGGATAAGTCCAGCTTCCTGTACAACAATGTTGATGATGGGATATTGAACAGGATCACTCGCTCTCTCTCCTACAAATCAAAGCATATATCTTCAGGTTTTAATTACCTTGGCTATTATTTAAAACCCCTGGGATATCTGGTTAAAGATTGGTTCTAGCTTATCAAGAAATTTGAAAGAAGGATTCAACACTGGACATATCGACTTCTCTCTATCGGGGGGAGACTTGTCCTGATTAAAGTTGTCCTTACTAGTCTGCCAGTGTACTGGATGGCTTTGGTTCTAGTCCCTAAGTCTATACTTGACAAGATAAGATGTTTGATTTTTTCCTTTCTGTGGGGTTCATTGGTGGATAGAAAAAAGTTCCATCTTGCAGATTGGTTGTTATTATCCAAACCTACAGCTCTTGGAGGATGGGGCATTAAACATTTGGGATGGTTTAGTATATCCTTGTGACTCAAGAGTTTTTGGTATGCCCTTAGCGGGAATGGCATTTGGTTCAATGTTTTATTAGTGAAATATTTGAAAAATATGTCTGTTGTGTCCTGGATTCACAGCAAAGCTTTCTCGGTCAGAGGTGTATCAGTGATCTGGAAGGGGTTTATTCATTCTTTATCTTGGCTCGACCGAGGATTAACATGGAATGTTGGAAATGGGGAGACTATTCGGCTGGGCTTGGATCTGATTGTAGGCATGGGATCACCATAGTCCCTCCCTAAAAATCTACGGGATTCCTTGGAGGACTATGGTATTTTATCGCTGGATCAAGCAAGAAACTATTTTCTCAATGCTCGGTCTTATTGGCTCACTGCTGATGATTTGGATTTGGGAGGAGATTGGAAACTCATTTGGAACTCTTATATATCTGGGCTCGAGTATGGCAGAATCGGGCTCAAGCCCCAGGCAGACTCATTATTATGGTCTTTCCAAAATTATGAAGGGACTCTCATTGCGGCCCTCGCTTATGATTGCATTTCTCATCATTTACTGGATCTTTCTTTTGACTTGTCCTATGTACTGCATCTTCTCTGGAAGATTAACATACTAGCAAAAATTAGATGCTTCATCTGGCTTCTAATTATGAATAAAGTATTAACCTGGGAAAAGCTTATTTGTCGTGGTTATCAGGGCCCAAGCATTTGCTTTCTATGCAGAAAGGGTGAAGATGTGATTCAACACTTGTTTATTGACTGCCCATTTACTAAGAGAGCCTTTGAAGTATTTCATGAACATTATGGATTTCGATCTTTTTTTAAAGGAACGGTTAGGTCGTTCCTTGAACAATGGTTCAATTCCTTTTCAGCAGACTCAGCTTTTATTTACTTACCCCTCTTCCTTTTCTGGAATATCTAAAAACTTAGGAATGGTTGTATATTTGAGGATAAGCAGCCCACTGTGCATGCCATCTTTCTTCAGACCGAAGCTCTTATGCATCTTTACTCTGTTCCTAAAAAGAAAAGAAAAATTAAGATGCATCGATATGCCTCCACAACTCATCTTCCCTTGTTGTTTTTTTGATGGAGCAGCTGCTGGGAACATTGAGGGTGCACGGTTTGTGATTCATTTGAGTGGCTCTCATTGTATGAACTTTTCTCTGGGCTGTGGTAGTAGTACTAATACAAGATCATAACTACTAGCTCTCTGGGCTCTTCTTGCAGTGACTAAACATATGGGGATTCCTCTGCTCACTATTTTTAGTGATTCCCTTGTCATCATTTCATGGGAAAACAGGATCTACTCTCTTAACTTACCACATCTGAGTCACTGGTGTGAGGACATTCGATTTTTGCTGCAATCTTTTCCAAATGTGACAATGAAGCACATTTATCGTGAGCATAACCATAGGGCTGACAGTCTCTCAAAAAGGGCTCTTTCTCTTGATACTGGGCTTGGAAATTTCGAGGAATCTGTGAATGGCATGATCATTGATCATGGTAACTTTCAGCTTTTTTAAGCTTTGTACTGGGTATTAGCCCATTCTTTTCTGCACATACTTATGTTTATGTTTGCTCTTATAGCCTAGCTGACTCTGAAGAGACTCTTAATCGACTTGTTATGCTCTGGACTAGTTTGCTTCATGGTCATATTTGATCCTGATTTATTGCAGAATTTTGACTTGTTATACAGGAATGATGAAAAAATCCTGCCCTAGACAGGCTTGTTGTCCATTATTGCACATGATGTGGGTAACAGGGTATCACTATAGTGATCAGAAGGACCTCATGGTATAGTCTCTCAGTTGATGGATTGCCTTAGCAGGCAGATTGTATAAGATGTCCTTTGATTCAATTTGAATAACAAGGTCTGGTATTTTTTCTTCTGGAAAAAAATATATATACATGTAACGGTTATACAAGCCAAAATGAACAATATGGCTCATTCTTGTTAATGAATTGCGATTTTTTTGGTAAATGGATTTTCTTATTTTAAT